>JAVJIX010000098.1:3465000-3615000 GCA_036785185.1 Paratrypauchen microcephalus
CACAGATGAGCGCTGCCATTGTGTCCTTGGGCAAAACACTTAACCCCACCTCGCCCCCAGTGTCTGCGGACACTGGTAGCCCCCATGGCATTAGATACATCAAGGCCTGTTGCGACGTGAGCCATCCTCCTGTGGACCCACCACCTGCGGGAGGATTCATGGGGGCTGGTGCATTGTGTTCTGGGCAGCAGATCTGCTTGGACTGCTGCCCCCACAACCCAGAAAATGGAACAGCGGAAGAAGATGAATGAATGAATAAACGAATATGTTTATGTATCTAACTGTACCTAATCCTTTCTTAAATCAATTTCTTGCGACCACCAAAATGAGTAGCACTCTGACATTTTTGTTTTGTAAAAGTAGCTCAATGTAGAAAAAAGGACCACTGCACTAGATTTACTAAATGTGTTTTGTGCAGATCTATAACCGGTTCCCGTGGCTCGGGCCCCTGGTGCCAAACAGGAATGAAATTATAAAAAACAAGAAGGAAAATGAAAAACAGATTCAAAGGCTTTCTCAGAGACTCAGAGCGACCCTGAACCCACAGATGCCCAGAGGCTTGGTGGACAACTTTATGCTGTCTCAGGAAAAGGTCAGTCCCAAACACTGACTGTTTTTAATTTAATCTCAGCAAAATGCACTTTTAAAACTGTTCCCTAAAAGCAAATGCACCATCCCAACTCTTAGACTGTGGTTAGGTGTTTGACAGAGCAGCTCTCAGGGACCACAGAATCACAGTTTAGAGTGTCTCACTCTGGAGTTCACGCCACGACAACGGAATACGATGAAGACATTCATTGCTGGTGGGCAGATGTTATGGCTGGGGGGTGATTCAGGGTGGGCTGATTTGGTGAGCTGATTCGGAACCCCCCTCCTTAAAGATGAATTCTTCAGGCTGAAGGATGGATGAGAGACACGAGTCGAGAGAGCTGACGTGAACTGTGTTCTCGGGATAGGCTGTATAAACGGGGCTTCTGGGTAATTTAAGGTATGGTCGAGATGAGCTGTGGTTGGCTGGCGAGGAGTTTGAGGCGTGGTCCAGCTCCTGAATCTAAGTTAATCATATTAACTCCACTTATTTACTTGGGACAGAGCAGATTAATGGACAGACATGAAAACACAAGGATGTAAACTCACCAGATTATAGCCAAAGGCTTATTTCCATTTGTGGTCCCAAATGGCCACAGCTTATTTATTTATTTATTTATTTATTTATTTATTTATTTATTTATTTATTTATTTATTTATTTATTTATTTATTTATTTATTTATTTATTTATTTATTTATTTATTTATTTATTTATTTTTATTATTTAAAAAAAAAAAAGTACATTTTGCTCATTTACACACTGCTTTTTTTTGTATTTTATCCAAAAACGTTTGATGAAGAAAAATGGGAGGTGTCAGATTAGCACTTTGCTAACTTGTTTAGTCCTGGTTCAGTCCTGCTTTAGTCCTGGATCAGTCCTGGTTTAGTTCTTCTTTAGTCCTGGTTCAGTCCTGCTTTAGTCCTGGTTTAGTCCTGCTTGTTTCTATGGAGGCTGCAAAGTTTAATGCCACACTTTGGAATACTGGAGGTAAAGCAATAACATATCTATGAAGATAAGTAAATGACAGACCCTCTACCAGAAAAGTTACACAGTGCACCATTAAAGTGGCTGTTGTGTTTGATTGACAGGAGCATGATGTTCCCAACTCTCTGCACAACGATGAGAACCTGCTCCAGACGGTCCTGCAGTTGTTTTCTGCAGGAACCGAGACCACATCGACTACTCTGAGATGGCTCTTTCTCTTCATGGCCAAGTACCCAGACATACAGGGTAAGAGGAGCAGGTGTGAGAAGGTTTGTGTGTGAAGAACCTCTTCATGTTCTGAGGGCGCTGATATGGGCCCTTGTACTTTTCCTTAATTCATTTCTGTTTGTCCAGCTTCTGATGAAAGGACTTGTTTGCCTCATTACAAGCCCCTAAATCTCTTGCTTCATGCTTCAGCTTTGACATGAGAAATGTCAGCACCCAACAAAAGCTCACTCTGCCGTTTCTCAGACCATCCCCAGGGACACCAGTTATACCTACTGTATTCTGACATTTACACCCAAAATTTAGGCAGAATCTGAAAAGAAAAATCTGACTTTCCTCTATGTAGAGCTTGTTCCCAGTTCAAATAAGAGTACAGACACAGCCTGAACCTGGAGAGACACTCTGGAACTCTCTACCTCAGAAAATCCGTAACTGTAACTGAACTGGACTCCACCAAGGCTGCCCTTTGTCACCGGTTCTGTTCAATGTATTTATGGACAGAATTTCTAGGTGCAGTCAGGGGCCAGAGGGGATCCGGTTTGGGAACCACAGGATCTCATCTCTGCTGTTGGCAGATGATGTTGTCCTGAACCGGAACCTCCAGCGACTGAGATGAGGATCAGCTCCTCCAAATCCAAGGCTATGGTTTTCAACGGAAAAAAGGTGGCTTGCCCTCTCTGGGTGGGTGGAGAGTCCCTGCCTCATGTGGAGGAGTTCAAGTATCTCAGGGTCTTGTTCACAAGTGAGGGGAGGATGGAGCGTGAGCATCGGCAGCGATGCGGTCGCTGTACCAGACCGTTGTGGTGAAGAGGGAGCTGAGCCGAAAGGCAAAGCTCTGGATTTACTGTCAATCTACGTACCTCCCCTCAACCAAGGTCATGAGCTTTGGGTAACGACCGAAAGGACGATATCATGGATGCAAGCGGCTGAAATGAGTTTCCTCTGTGGAGTGGCTGGGCGCTCCGTTAGAGGGTGAGGAGCTCAGTCACACAGAAGAAGCTCGGAGTAGAGCTGCTGCTTCTCCACGTTGAGAGGAGCAGCTGTGTTGGCTTGGGCATCTGTTCTAGATGCCTCCTGGTCGCCTCCATTGGGAGGTGTTCCGGGCATGTCCTACCTGGGGGAGGCCCCAGTGAAGACCCAGGACACGCTGGAGGGCCTATGTCTCCCGGCTGGCCTGGGAATGCCTTGGGGTCCCCATGGAGGCGCTGGAGGAAGTGTTCGGGGTGAACGAAGTCTGGGAGTCCCTGCTTAGACTGTTGCCCCTGCAACCTGGGCCTGGATAAGCAGAAGAAAATGGATGGATGGATGGATGTAACTGAACTCTCCACCTTCAAGAAACTGCAAAAAACCTGTCTATTTAGAACCGCTTTCAATGTCTAACCTGTTTTTAAATCATGCCTCAATTTTGTCCCATTATGTACTTTTTTAAAATGTATTCTTTGTATTGTGTCTTTGAGTGTTTAGAGTCCTGGTTTTGTCCTGCTTTAGTCCTGCATTAGTTCCTGGTTCAGTCCTGGTTCAGTCCTGGTTCAGTCCTGTTTCAGACCCTGTGTCATTCCTTCTCTCAGACCAGGTTCGTGAGGAGATCTTCAGAGTGATCGGAAGTCGCCAGGTTCAGACTGAGGACAGAAGAGACCTTCCCTTCACAGACGCAGTGATCCACGAGACTCAGAGATTTGGGAACATCGTTCCAATGGCCCTCCCCCACAAAACCAGCCAAGACATCACCTTCCAGGGACACTTCATCAAGAAGGTGAGGTGGAACATAAATCTGTGGATTTCTTCTCAAAGGTAACACTAAGATTAAAATAGGCCATAGTCTTGGTGCAACCTGAAATCTGCTTATCTGACCAAATATAACTGAACCAATGTTAAATGTCAAAGATTAAGGTTAAAGGTCTTATATTATGCAAGATGGACTCTTGTGTGGGGCGACACTTAACACCATCTTGCCCCCAGTGTCTGCGGACACTGGTAGCTCCCGCGACCCAGAAATGGAGAAGTGGAAGAAGACAGATGGATGGACTCTTGTGAGCTTTAAGCCACGTTATAATGTTACCTCATTAAAAACATATCATCTTAAAACTTTTTTGACAGTGTTTGCTAATGTGGGCATTGTGTCTCCATGGTAACTCCTAACCACGACTCTGGTGTGGTATTTTCAGGGCACTGAAGTGTGGCCGCTCCTCACCTCGGTGCTCTATGACGAGAGCGAATGGGAAAAGCCTCACAGTTTCTATCCAGCTCACTTCCTCCACGAAGACGGAAAGTTCAGGAAGAGAGACGCCTTCATACCCTTCTCTGCAGGTACTCAGGCTGGAAATAACTCGACAGCATTTATCACCAGGCTCACATGGACCCCTCTCTATACCTGAAGGTGCATTGTGTCACTTTTCACCTGCTTGTTTCAGTTGCGATGTCTGGAATATTCCACAGAGCGACATTAAAAAGCTCTACGTTAACATTTATTCAATTACAGGTGGTTTTAGAGCTCAAAAATGCCTAGAAAAACAGACATTCAGACTGTGAGTGAGGTCGCCTCTCCACAGATCTGTCCTGTATCTTCATCTGGTTTGGTCTCCATAGAGATTGAAAGTTTCAGGCGTACTGAAGACAACAAAGGTTTACTCAAACAACTCAAATTTTGAGTAGTTTTGGCGGTTCATGAACTTGATCTAATGGAATGGAATGGAATTGAAACATTTATTTGTCATTGTAAACAACGAGAAGACTTGGAAATGGATGGGTCCATGGACCTTAATGCAGCCAACATGGGGCGCTAACATCCCCCTCTCTCATCAGTGATACAAGAACATAAACAGAATAGAAAATGAAGATAAAATCACAGTAGTCACAAACTCATATGACGTAATACAGTGGAACGGTAAACAATTAGGTCTTTTTTTGCTTGGAAATACATTACGGGAAAATGGGGCGAGATGGAAAACAGGGAAATATATTATTGACAATCTGAGGCAGCAGACTATGTGAGAGGGCAGTGTTTTTATAAATACATGTCATTGTGTGGCCAATTTATGTTATGTCCTTTTGATATCCCGTGAGCTGTTGTTATCACAGCTGTGACCTTTAGACTGTTGAGTGTGAGAGAAGGGAGTCAAAAAAACAAAGGGTCCCGTTGTCGCAGAGATTCCTGAAGAATAAGTAATTATCAAAAAATGCACATAATCCATACACTTTAGAACTCAGATGAATGGACAACTGGTCCGAGACCTGGTATTGCAAAGTCCCCAACTTCATGTCAGCAAGCAGGGCCGTGCGACTCCCAGTCCTCCCTTCGGCGCGTAGATGATTGCGGACTGAGCCGCTTGTTTCGCACACGTCCACAAACATATTCGTGATGGTATCCGAGCGTCAGTGGGGTATCCACAGATTGGAGATGGTACAGTTCAATCTGTGTCATCTCCTGATGTAGACCTTCCCTGGTCTTCAACGGCTCCACTGTGGTGTCAAATGACAGTCGGGGGCTCTTTGTCCGCTGCCGGCATCCCAAATTCTGCGATGGATCAGAAAACATCCCCCAGGCCAATTCAGATGCCCTACCATCAAAAATCCAAATAGTAAATAGTTCCGGTCGGCTCTCCCGAACCCACATTTCTTCGTGAAAAAAAAAGCCAATTGCGTTGAGGGACCAGCTTCAATTCCATGATTTAGAATTCGAAAATCTAATGTAATCTAATGTAAATAGTTTGTTTAATTATTCCTATTTTGTTTGATTTACTTAAATGCAGGATTTTTGGTCATTCTTCATGGTTATTTGGTGATTATTTGTTTACAAATAATTAGTGCTGTCAGGTGATTAAAAATAATCTAATTAGTTACAGTATTTGTAATTAATTAATCTAATTAATTGCATTTTAATCTCATGAGAGAGAGAGAGAAATTCTTTAAGCGTGATTTGGTGGTTTGTTGGTTTGTTGGTTTGTTGTTTTGGTGGTTTGGTGGTTTGTTGGTTTGGTGGTTTGTTGGTTTGTTGGTTTGTTGTTTTGGTGGTTTGGTGGTTTGTTAACTTGGTGGTTTGTTGGTTTGGTGGTTTGTTGGTTTGGTGGTTTGGTGGTTTGTTGAAGTTCGCTCACGCTCGCTCTATCACCGGTAACAATGGACCTTGTCCGGACGTGTTTGTTGTTCAAATGATCCGTCAGGCTGGAGCAGCTTCGATGATCGGAAATTTTTTTTTACAAAAGCTCTAAATCGTCACGTTCTTGTTGATTGCACCATCTTTGTTATTTTTATAAATAAAGTTGCCGTTCAAAGGCCCTGACAGCGATTCGCTCGCCTGCTTTGTGTCTGTGGCTCCTTATTTAAAACAAGAGCAGGTTCTGTCACATCCTGTCGCACTAAGGCCACCTCACACGACAGGGTTTTTCTGTCTGTAACGATTTTTAATGTACAACAAAAAGGAGGAGGAGAATCTGATGAGATTTTACATCTTTTTCTCCCTCTCTATCTCCTTCTCTCTCATGTCCTCTCCCCCTCTCCCTCTCTTCTCTTCCACCCCCCTCCTCTCTTCTTTCTGTCCACCGTTCCTTCCTTCCCTCCCTCTCTCTCTCTTTCAGGTCGTAGGATTTGTCTGGGAGAGAGTCTCACTCGGATGGAGTTGTTCATCTTCTTTGTGACTCTGATGCAGCGTTTCCGGTTCACTGCGCCCCCTGGTGTTTGTAAGGAAGATCTGGTCCTGAGCGCGAGCGTCGGCGCCAATCTGACCCCGGTGCCCCACAAACTCTGCGCCGTGTCCTGCGCTTAGAAACAATCCTGACGTTTTCAGGAGGAGTGGTTGGCTTCTCTGGGGTATTAAAGGTTGTATCGAGGATTTTTTTGTTTCAAATTGTCAATGAAAGTTCAAAATAGCGTTACAGAGATGCAGCAGCTTTGGAATTATGATGATCAAACAAAAAAGAATGAAAAGCCATCACCTGTGGATGTGGTGGGGCCAGATAAACATTAGCCAATAGATAATGAGACTATCTTGTTTTATATTGGCTGTTTGGTCATCAATCAAACTCCCTTCGTTTCTAGAGTAACTGACTCTCACTGGGATTTCGTGGTTTACATTCGCCTCTTACACATTTCACAGATGCAATACGCCGTTTACTCGACCAACGCAGAGGTTCTTAGCGGCTTTTTCCAACTGTAGCTTCCTCACAGTTTGCACAAAGTTTGTAGCGATGGGACAAACACCGCCACTTGTTGCAAACACACCGAGCGTACAGGTTTCCCATTCACGTCCATGAACAAATAGGAATTAGTCAATTTTTCTTGGAAAATCCTGCACTTGGCGTCCACTTTTCTCATTTTTGACATTTTGCTGATGAGGGTGTTACGGTCGACAGTCAAAATGATGGTCCTTTAAGAGTGTTTGGAAAGAGGCGAGTCTTCATTTGTGCTGCTCTGGTGGGAGGGGCCACGCACAGAGGCGCTGGTGACGCTGCTATGCTAAACTGCACAGAAAATTACCAATATGTTAATAGAAAATTCAAATATAATTAAAATATTTCAATAGAAAATCAGCCGAGGGCCAGATTAAAGGTTATTTATATTATTATATTATTTTAATTCCATAAAAATCCTCTATACAACCTTTAACCTTGAACACACACATGCTTAGATCAACTTACTGATTCATTTATTACAATCACAGGTTTATTCTGACGTTATTCCACAGAGAATCATATTTAAAACACACAGAACGAAAAGGTGGAGGCTGAAGCTGGAGATTATTTTGCCTGCCCTTTATTCCTTTGTCACAGCATCATCATGAAACCAGTTTATTCATATAAACAGCAAGAGAAAACAAACAAGAGACGACTATAGTTCAAACTAAGCATCATAATCCATGGATCTGCCCAGAGTTAAACTTTTAAACTTCTTGGGGCACAATTAGAAGTTTTCTGTACAGTCGTTCCTGAGGTCCACCCTTTTAACAAATACACATTTCATAATATTTGTTCTGATTTTCTTTTTGATAAACATGGACATACCTCTAAACATATGCTGTAATGATTTTGACTTTTTTAAGAGATGGTTGTTTACTTTGAATGTGATTTTCAAAGTGTAAAGGTCGACTAAATCGTCTTTGTCTTTTTTTTGTGTTGAAAATCCCGTTGGTGGTTTTCAGATTCTTGAATGTGATCATGTCCTACTTCTTAATTACTCTGTACTTTGGTAAATCAGCAGTTACCACGGCGACACAGTGCACACAGTCTTCAATAAATTCACAAGACAAAGGTGCTGTTGTTTATTTCTTTGTCTAATCTTTTTTTTTAAAAACATTTATTTTCATAAACTTCAGAAAAACAACAAAAGACAAAAAAAAGTGTTAGAAAAAATAAAATATATATATTCACGCATACGCATATATACACATAATACATGTATGTGTCAGTGACGTGTGGTCATTAGAGGCATCACAGAGAAAAAAAGTAAAATGAAAAAAATAAAATAAATAGTTATATTTATCCAATGATTTGTACTATAAAGTTATTTTCTGTTTAACTTCGCCATTTTCAGCAGTGACAGATTCTGCCCTAAAGCGGCGGTGAAAAAGCGCAGGGTGAGGCTCGTACTGACACCAGATACAATTTAGAGTTAGCAAATCAAGTTTAGCAATCCGTTCACTTTTTTCTTCTTGTCTGGCCCGACTTTTTAAATGGAGGAAGATTTCATATTAAAGCTCCAGCAGTTTTCTAAACTGGACTTTGGGTCGAAGCAGGAGGTTATAATTAAAGTAAGACCAACGCCGGAGCTAAAGGGTTTGCTCCAGACTACGGGACTAAAATACTCACTCTTTTCAAACAGCGTGAGAAGAATTAGTCTTTTCTGCTTTTCCTACCAAGGCCAACAGGTCTTGGGGGACGGGTCAAACTAGCGGTTCAGAAGCCCTGGCTCAGCCTGAAGGAGCGACATGGGGCTGTCCTCCCATGGACCCACCGCCCGCAGGAGAAGCCATAAGGGTCCAGACATGGAGACTAGCTCTGGGGACATGGAATGTCACCTCGCTGTGGGAAAGAAGCCCAAATTCGTGCGAGAGGTGGAGCGTTACCAACTAGATATAGTCGACCTCACCTCCATGCACAGCCTGGGGTCTGGAACCCAACTCCATGTGGGGGGGCTGGACTCTCCCATTGCCCACGGGCAGCAACAGTGGGCAGGTGTGGACCTGCTCACTGCCCCACAGCTCAGCCGCCGTGTGTTGCAATTCAACCCGGTGAACAAGAGGGTTGCCTCCCTGCATCTTCAGTTCGGGGACAGGTCTCTCACTGTTGTGTCGGCCTATGGGCCGAACTGCAGTGCAGAGTACCCGGCCTTCCTGGAGTCCCTGGGAGGGGTACTGGACAGTGCGCCAACCAGGGACTCCAATGTCCAACTGGGGGGCTTCAACGCCCACGAGGGCAATGACAGTGACACCTGGAGAGGGGTGACTGGAAGGAACGGCCTCCCCGATCTGAACTCTGAAAATTATAATCATCTTTGATTGTAATTTTAAATTTGAAAAGCAAGTCGGCTCTATTCTTAAATCAAGTTTTTTATCAGCTAAGGGTTTTAAGCTAAATTAAATCATACATTCCACATCTGCACTTTGAAAAGGCCATTCATGCATTTGTGACATCACGACTCGATTATTGCAATTCGTTGTACGCTGGCATTGACCAGGCCCAGCTTAGCCGCCTGCAGGGGGTCCAGAATGCAGCTGCTCAACTTTTAACTGGAAAAAAGCGGAGAGACCACATCACTCCTATTCTTAAATCCCTGCACTGGTTTCCTGTTCATTTTAGAATCCATTTTAAAATTTTAATGATTGTTTTTAAGAGTCTTAATGGCATAGCACCTGTGTATTTATTTGAACTCCTTCAGCCCCAAAACCCATCCAGAGGTCTGCGTTCTGCTGACCAGCACCTCCTGGTTGTCCTTAGGACCAGACTGAAGACCAGAGGGGATAGGGCCTTCTCTGTGGCCAGTCCACAACTGTGGAACACTTTACCTTTGCACATTAGAACTGCACAATCACTGGAGCACTTTAAATCCCTGCTCAAAACGCACCTTTTCTCATTGGCCTTTACTCAGAGTTAGGAAGAGACACCTTGGCACCTTCTTGCTGTTGATGTTGTTGTTGTTATTATTATTATTATTTATTATTATTATTATTATTATTATTATTATTGTCCCCATTGTTATTATTGTTGTTATTTTAACTCTACCTGATTTTATGTCACCTTTAATGTTGTTCAGCACTTTGGTAAGCTTTGGCTGTTTTTAAATGTGCTATACAAAAAAAATTGATTGATTGATTGATTGATTGATTGATTCTGTGCTAGTCACGGTTTGTCCATAACGAACACCATGTTCGAGCACAAGGGTGTTCATCAGTGCACGTGGCACCAGGACACCCTTGGACGGAGGTCAATGATCGACTTTTTTATCGTGTCATCTGACCTCCGGCCGCGTGTCTTGGACACTCGGGTGAAGAGAGGGGCTGTCAACTGATCACCACCTCGTTGTGAGAGTCCGAGTGGGCTTTGTTCTCATTCTCTATTGTTGATGCGGCCGCTCATAGTTATAGTTGTAAGGTCTGTGGTGCCTGTTGCAGTGGCAATCCCCAAACCCGGTGGTGGACACTGGAAGTAAGGGATACCATCAGGCTGAAGAAGGAGTCTTATCGGGCCTTGTTGGCTCATGGGACTTCTGAGGCAACTGACAGGTACTGGCAGGCCAAGTGTGCTGCAGCCTGGGTGGTCGCAGAGGCAAAAACCTGGGGTTGGGAGGAGTTCGAGAGGCCATGGAGGACGACTATCGGATAGCCTCAAAGAAATTCTGACAAACCAGGAGAAATTCTGACCTCAGGAGGAGGAAGCACTGCTTCACCAACACTGTTTACAGTGTTTTGTTTTTGTTTTTTGTTTTGACTGAGTGAGTGTTTCTTGATGTAAAGCACTTTGTGTAGGAGGGTTTAATAAACATAGAAATATCAATATATGGTTATTGTTACTGGGGCCAAGCAGCGAAGTGTTTCTACTGATTCTTATTATTATTATAAAATATTCTTCCGCCTCTTGGAGTCTATGGCAACCCCGAGAACCGTCTGGTAAAAAGTTGTGAAATTTGGCATGCACATTCCAGCCAGTCTCCTCATTACCCACAGCAATTTAGAGGCCCCCACCCCCAACCGTCTAGCGCCACCATCAGGTCAAAGTTGCCCTCTAGGGCCACCAGCAGGTCAAAGCTGCAGGTTTGATTGGCTGTCACAACAAAACGATAAGAGATATCAAAAAATCCAGGCATATTTCTGATGAGGCTCAGTCCAAAGAAGCTATGTACCAAATTTGAGCTAAATTGGTCCAAAATTGAGGGAGGAGAAGCATTTTCAGTGTTTTTCATAAAATTCAAAATGACATCATAGATAGTGCGTTGGATTCGGCTTGGCCCAAGGAGTCCAGGGATGCCAAGTTTTTGAAAATTGGGCATACGGTTCAAAACGTACACGCAGAAATGTATGTGAAAATTCCTTCCGTACGCCCGATTCGCAAAAACTTGGAATCCCTAGAATCCTTGGGCCAAGACGAATCCAACGCATCCTATGACGTCATGTCCGCCGGAATAGAATGTCCGCCATCTTGGATTTTATGACAAACACTCAAAATGGTTCTCCTCCCTCATTTCTGCTTGTAACTTTTGAACCGTAAGTCCGATTTTCAAAAACTTGGTATCCCTGGAATCCTTGGGCGAAGACTGATCCACATCATCAAATTAACGTGCGTTGACATGCGTTTCAGCTCTCTCAATGAAACTTGGTGCGCAATGTACCATCCATACAGAATTAGCCATACCAAATTTGGTGCACATTGGCCACTAGGGGGCGCTACAACATGCAAAAATGTGTTTTGGGCGAAGACTGATCCAACGCACATCATCAAATTAGGCTGGGTCACTGCTTGGCCCCACATTGCTGCTTGCAGCTATATTTATTATTGTTTAATTTGATGATACAGTATCAATATGAGGGGCTCCTGTAGCAATATATCACCAAGAATATTTTTGGTATGTTTTACTAAATTATTTTCTGACAGAGCTACAGCTGTGTTGCTTGTTTGGAGAAAGGAAACTTCTTGATGATACCCAGCCCTGATTTGAAACCACCTTGAAGGTGGAAAACTGCATTATAAAGGTTTTTATTAAACAAAAGAAAAAAAGTCGAAAGTCTGAGCTGAATCTGAGAATTGTCCTGTGACCTTTTTTGAATAAATGTGTTTCATTATTGGTCTCTTTTATAATGTCCATCCATCTATTTTCTTCTGCTTATCCGGGGCTGGGTCGAGGCAGCAACAGTCTAAGCAGGGACGCCCAGACCTCCTTCACCCCAGACACTTCCTCCATCTCCTCGGGGGGACCCCAAGGCGTTCCCAGGCCAGCCGGGAGACATAGTCCCTCCAGCGTGTCCTGGGTCTTCCCCATGGCCTCCTCCCAGTGGGACATGCCCAGAACACCTCCAGAGGGAGGCGTCCGGAACAGATGCCTGAGCCACCTAATCTGGCTCCTCTCGACGTGGACAAGCAGCGGCTGTTCTCCGAGCTCCTCCCATGTGACTGAGCTCCTCACCCTATCTCTAAGGGAGCACCCAGCCACTCTGCGGAGGAAACTCATTTCGGTCGCTTGTATCCGCAATCTCGTCGTTTCGGTCATGACCCAGAGCTCATGACCATAGGTGAGGGGAGGAACGTAGATTGACCGGTAAATTGAGAGCTCCGCCTTTTGGCTCACCACAATGGTCCGGTACAGCGACCGCATCACTGCCGATGCTGCACTGATCTGCCTGTCAATCTCGTGCTCCATCTTCCCCTCACTCGTGAACAAGACCCCGAGATACTTGAACTCATCCACTTGAGGCAAGGACTCTCCACCCACCCGGAGAGGGCAAGCCACCTTTTTCCGGTCAAGAACCATGTCCTCGGATTTGGAAAAGCTGATCGTCATCCCAGCTGCTTCACACTTGGCTGAAAACTGCCCCAATGCACGCTGGAGGTCCTGGTTCGATGAAGCCACCAGGACAACATCATCTGCAAACAGCAGAGATGAGATCCTGTGGTTCCCAAACCAGATCCCCTCCGGCCCCTGACTGCGCTTAGAAATTCTGTCCATAAATATAATGAACAGAACCGGTGACAAAGGGCAGCCCTGGCGGAATCCAACATGCACCGGAAACAGGTCCGACTTACTACCGGCAATGCGATCACAGCTCCTGCTCCGGTCATACAGGGACCAATAGCCCTTAGTAAATGGCCCCGAAACCCATACTCCCAGAGCACTCTCCACAGGACCCCACGAGGGACACGGTCGAATGCCTTCTCCAGATCCACAAAGCACATGTGGACTGGTTGGGCAAACTCCTGTTAACCCTCGAGCACCCAATGGAAAGTATAGAGCTGGTCCACACTGCTCCTCCTGAATCCGAGGTTCGAATTTCGGTCAAATTCTCCTCTCCAGCACCCTGGAATAGACCTTACCGGGAAGGCAGAGGAGTGTGATTCCCCGATAGTTGGAAAACACCCTCCGGTCCCCCTTCTTAAACAGAGGGACCACCACCCCGGTCTGCCAGTCCAGAGGTACTGTCCCCGACCAGCACGCGATGTTGCAGAGGTGTGTCAGCCAAGACAGCCCTACAACATGCAGAGAGTTAAGATACTCAGGACGGATCTCATCCACCCCCGGGGGCCTTGCCAGGAGCTTTCCAACCCCTCCTTGAGTTGCCACCTTAACGTGGTGGAGGGGTTTGAGTGCCCGAATGATCCCGGGAGCTATGTTGTCGCGGGCTTTATGCCCCTGGTAGGGTCACCCAAGGCAAACAGGTCCTGGGGGACGGGTCAGACTAAGAGCTGTTCAGAAGCCCTTATGTTGAGACATACAACAAGGCCAGATACGTCGTCTGGACTGGCGTTACTGGGGCCCCACCCTGGAGCCAGACCTGAAGTGGGAGCTCGCCAGCAAGCGTCTGGTGGCCGGGCCTTTCCCATGGGGCCTGACCGGGCGAAGCCCAAAGGAGTGACGTGGGGCTGTCCCCCCGTGGACCCACCACCCGCAGGAAGATTCATAAGGGCCCGGTGCATGGAGATTTGGGTGGCAGTCGAAAGCAGGGGCCTCGACGGCTGGATCTCCGGACATGGAGCCTACCTCTGGAGACATGGAAGGTCACCTCGCTAGGGGGAAAGGAGCCTGAGCTTGTGAGGGAGGTTGAGCGTTACCGACTAAATATAGTCGGCCTCACCTCCACACACAGCTTGGGCTCTGGAACCCAACTGTTTGAGGGGGTTGAACCCTCCATTTCTCTGGCGTTGCCCACGGGGAACGGCAGCGGGCCGGTGTGGGCCTGCCCCACAGCTCAGCTGCCATGTGAGTTTACCCCGGTGAACGAGAGGGCCGCATCCCTGCGCCTTCAGGTCGGGGACAGGTCTCTCACTGTTGTTTCGGCCTACAGGCCAAACAGTAGTGCAGAATACCCGGCCTTCTTGGAATGCCTGGGAGGGGTACTGGACAGTGCACCGACCGGGGACTCCGTTGTTCTATTGGGGGACTTCAATGCCCACGTGGGCAATGACAGTGACACATGGAGAGGGGTGATTGGGAGGAACAGCCTCCCTGATCTGAACCTGAGTGGTGTTCTGTTATTGGACTCCTGTGCTAGCCACGGTTTGTCCATAACGAACACCATGTTCGAGCACAAGGGTGTCCATCAGTGCACTTGGCACCAGGACACCCTACGACGGCGGGCGATGATCAACTTTTTTGTCGTGTCATTTCACCTCCGGCTGCGTGTCTTGGACACTTGGGTGAAGAGAGGGGCAGAGCTGTCAACTGATCACCACCTGGTTGTGAGTTGGGTCCGCTGGCGGGGGAGGAAGCCGGAGAGACCTGGCAGGCCCAAGTGTATCATAAAGGTCTGCTGGGAATGTCTGGCAAAGCCCTCTGTCAGGGGCATCTTCAACTCGCACCTCCGGGAGAGCTTCTCCTCGATTCTGGGGGAGGCTGGGAACATAGAGTCCGAGTGGGCTTTGTTCTCAGCCTCTATTGATGCGGCCGCCCGTAGCTGTGGTCGTAAGGTCTGTGGTGCCTGTCGTGGTGGCAATCCCCGAACCCAGTGGTGGACACATGAAGTAAGGGATGCCATCAGACTGAAGAAGGAGTATCGGGCCTTGTTGGCTCATGGTACTCCTGAGGCAGCTGATGGGTACCGGCGGGCCAAGCGTGCTGCAGCCCAGGTGGTCGCAGAGGCAAAAACTCAGGGTTGGGAGGAGTTCGGAGAGGCCATGGAGGAGGACTATCGTATGGCCTCAAAGAAATTCTGGCAAACCTCCTCCTCCTCCTGTCATTGCATTAGAATTACTACTGTCGCACATTTATTTTTATCTTAACTTCAATGCACATTCTATTGCACGTTACCATTTCACTGCTGTATCTTCCATTGCCCATTTGTTGATGCACACTGCACATTTTTGGACATCTGTATATAGGTGTTTATTTATTATGTTGCACTGCTTTAAGATTTTACATCTTAGACTTTAGTTTAACTTTAGATCTCTGTCTTAGATAGTTTTTGTTGTGTTTTGTCTTTATATTTTATTTTGTACACTGTCTTTTTTGCACTACTTTGGCCAGAGAGAAACGAAATTTCGATTCACTGTATGTTGAACACATATGGCAGAATTGACAATAAAGCTGACTTTGACTTTGACTTTTGACAAACCGTTCGACGTCTTAGGAGGCGGAAGCAGTGCTTCACCAGCTCTGTTTACAGTGGGGAGCTGTTGACCTCGACTGGGGGTGTTATCGGACGGTGGAAGGAATACTTTGAAGATCTCCTCAATCCCTCTGTCACATTTTCCGAGGAGGAAGCAGAGGCTGGGGACTCGGAGGTGGACTCGTTCATCACCCTGGCTTTTATAATGTCTCTGACTGATGTCAGTTTAAAACACAACTCTATTCTGCTGTATTTATTTATACTTTGCAGTGACATCATGTTGGGGGGTTCTACATGTATGTCTATGGCGGTATGTTCAGCAGTTACCATGGTGACACAAAGCACACATTAGCAAACACAGCCTGATAAGATTTAAGATATCAGATTCATCAGAAGCAGCTACTGTTTAATACGTTGTAGGAAGAGAATTGTGATGAAATAGTAAGAATTATCTTTATTATCATTATCGTTATCTTAAAAAGTTAGAATGAATCTTCTTAAGGCAAAATCAAATCACAGAATAAGAAACTTTGATCTCAGGGTATGTGACGTTTGATAATGTTACAGTTCATTTGTTTTACCAGTAGATGGCGCCAGTGTACAGCACATGTGAGGAAAGTTACTTTTAGCATATATTTTTAAATTTAATTTCCCATTGTTTATGAATCCTTTATAATATAACTGATGTTATGCCATAAAAGTGAATTTTGACCAATACTGTAAATGTTTAGTTTCTCATAAATCTTAATACATGTTCATGTTGTTCCCTCCTCATAAACCTGGACATAACATACTTTAGGTTGTGTTTTGGTCTTCTTTAGACTTGGTTGGTTCTAGTCTTGTTTTGTCCTTTTGTATTTTATTAGTTGAATAGCCCTGCTGCGTAAACTTTCCCTGTAATAATCATTAAAGTGTAGTTAAGCTCCGCCTCTCTCTCTTAAATACCATGGTTCTGAATTAAACCATTGTATTCACTGGTCCAATGGAGTTGTTAGAAGCGCTCTTCTCCAGTCCTGTCTCCGTTCTGGGGTTCGTCCTGGTCTTGATCCTATTCTACCTGGTCTACAATGGTCGGGACTCAGACCAGGGACCTCCTGGACCCAAACCAATCCCAGTCCTGGGGAACCTGCTGCAGCTGGACCTGAAGAGACCCTACCATACCCTGACACAGGTGAACATAACACACACAGCTCCTTATTTTAAGATCAGTTATTGAAATGAATTCAGCTAAAAAAAACAATTATTTCTATGCACTCTGAGACAGGGTGCAGCTCTAAAATTGTCTGGGGAAGAACCTGTCTAATCCATATTCAGAGGGCCATATTACGCTACTCTCTGATCTATGTTAGAATGTTTCCTCAACAGAAACATACCTGGAATTCTGTTTTTTATATTTACGGTGAGTTCTTCTTTCAAACACAATGTAAGAAAAGGTAAAAGGAGCTGTTAACTTGAAAACTCCCACTTCATGACATCACAAGGTGGAACACAGCATTTTGAAATTTCTTGATGTAGACAGACTAATAATGTAGGATTACTCAAATGTGCAAATGAAACAAAACACAACTCCAGCTCTGTTTTTGAGGAGGTAACAACATTCAAGAGTCAATATTGCGTAATATAGGACCTTTATTTAAACCTTTATCATTTAAATCTTAATAATCTTTGCTCCAAGTGCAGTGTGTGACCAACAGGTCATGAAACAAATGTGTTTAATTATAACTTTCATGTTGATTGATCCAGTGATCTCAGAAACATGAACATAAATCAGGTACAAACATCTGTGACACTGAAACCAGGGCAGTGTGAAACTACGGCAAATGGACCAAGCCATTGTAACGTATTTTTTTGCTGATAGTGACTGGAGAGACTTGGTCGGGTGGAAAAAGTTGATCAAAAATCATTAAACATTTACAGAATGTGTTTGTAAATCCATCCAAAGGTCAAATCATTTGATTTATCTCTTTTGTGACTTCCAACCGCTCAATCACATCACGAGGGGCAGGGCTATGAGATGTGTGATCTCTGAAGCTGAGCAGGGCTGGGTCTGGTCAGCACTTCGATGGGAGGCTGTGGTAAAACTAGACGCTACAGTGTGGTGAACGTGGCTCTATTACAAACTGTTGTTGTTTCCTTGGGCAAAAAACCTCCACTTGCATGGGAGAAATCCACAAATGGCAATAACTGGCAGACCCAGACTCACCTGAACAGACCCAGACCCAGTACAGGCCTGCTACAGACTGCACTTTTACTTTTACTACAGACCGCAAGGTGAGAATAGAGAGGTTATATAAGTCAACAGTTAAAGTTTGATGAGTAAACAGGAGTTCAGAAATACATAATGCAGTAAAAGTGTTGCCATCTTCTGTTAATGTGAGTAAAACAGTAAAAGTAAGATAAGATAAGACTTTATTGATCTCACATAGGAGAAATCCACTTGCCACATTAGCTCCAGGCAGTTTAGTGCAAAAGAAAGTTTGATCAAGAAAGTGCATGCAGACAAAATAAAGTAATAATAATAAAATAAGTAAAGAGAGTATAGAAAATATTGCATGTTTGGACTATACAGTGGAGTTCTACAGTCTGATGGTGGTGGGGATGAAGGATCTGCGGTAGCGCTCCTTCTTGCACTGGGGGTGCCTCAGTCGGCTGCTGAAGGAGCTGCTCAGCTCCTCTACAGTCCGGTGCAGAGGGTGAGACGTGTCGTCCATGATGGATGTAAGTTTGGCCAACACCTCCTCTCAGCCACCTCCTCTACAGAGTCCAGAGGACAGCCCAGGACAGAGCTGGCCCTCCTGACCAGCTTATTAAGTCTCTTCCTGTCCCGCTCTGTGCTGCCCGGGGCCCAGCACACAACAGCGTAGAGGAGAGCAGAGGCCACCACAGAGTCATAAAAAGTCTTGAGCAGAGGCCTGCACACTCCAAAAGACCTCAGTCTCCTCAGGAGGTGGAGGCGACTTTGGCCCTTCTTGTACAGGGTGTCGGTGTTGTGGGACCAGTCCAGTTTATTGTTGAGGTGAACACCCAGGTACTTGAAACTGTCCACAGACTCTATGTCCTGCCCCTGAGGTAATGGTCTCCTCCTGAAGTCCATCACCAGCTCCTTTGTCTTACTGGTGTTAAGGCACAGGTGGTTGCGCCCACACCAGTCCACAAACTCACTGATGACCAAGCGGTACTCCAGCTCGTTCCCCTCACACACACAGCCTACAATGGCTGAGTCGTCAGAGAATTGGCAGAGATGGCAGCTGTCCGTGTTGTAGGTGAAGTCCGAGGTGTAGATGGTGAAGAGGAAGGGTGAGAGAACAGTTCCCTGGGGGGCCCCAGTGCTGCAGACTACCACCTCTGACTCACAGCCGCGCAGCCGCACGTACTGTTGACGGTCAGTGAGGGAGTCAATGGTCCTGGCAGCGAGATGTCCATCAACTCCCGCGTCCTCCAGCTTCCCCCGCAGCAGCGCTGGCCTGATGGTGTTGAAGGCACTGGAGAAATCAAAGAACATGACTCTCACAGCACTCCCAGCGGTCTCTAGGTGGGTGAGCGCCCGCTGCAGCAAGTAGATGAGCGTCCTCTACTTCTATGTTTGGCTTCTAGGCAAACTGCAGCAGGTCCAGGGTGGGGTTCACCATAGAGCGGAGGTGACTGAGGATCACCCTCTCCATGGTCTTCATGAGGTGGGAGGTCAAGGCGATTGGTCTGTAGTGAGCCGGTTCCCTGGCGTTTGTTGTTTTGGGAACCAGGACCACACAGGAGGTCTTTCACAGGATGGGGACCTTCTCCAGGCTGAGGCTCAGGTTGAATATGTAGCAGAGAACCTCACAGAGCTGGTCTGCACAGGTTCTCAGCAGCCTGGGGCAGATACCATCAGGTCCTGATGGTATGGGGGGGGGCTGGTGCTGGGTTGGGTCTGTGTGAAGAGGGGGGGGGGCCAGAAGAGGGTCAATCAAACCTGTTAAAGTAACAGTTTAATTCGTCCGCCCAGCGCTGATCACCAGTGGACCCTTTTCTGCTCTTCTCTGTCTCCTGAGTTGAAAGACCCTTTTTTCTGGTTCAGGAGGGCTTTAAGCTCAGGGGTGACCCAGGGGTGGTTGTTGGAGAAACGCCGTACTCTCCTGGTCTGTACAGTGTTCTCTATGCAGAAGTTGATGTCTGTGATGCAATGGGTCAGGCTGTTGATGTCATCTCCATAAAAGCCACTGAACATGTCCCAGTCTGTGTTCTGGAAACAGTCCCTCAGACTCTCACAGGCCTCGTCAGTCCAAAGCTTTACAGACCGTTTCTGAGCACGTCCCCTTCGCACCCTGGGTGTGTATTCAGGAAGCAGGTAAACCAGACAGTGGTCTGAGCATCAGAGCGGAGGGAGATGGGGGAGAGGTGTAGGCATTTTTGATATTTGAAAAAGGTAAAATACGTGATTAAAGGTCTGTATTTGAAAGCACGTTTTGTTCTTGTGTTTTTGCTGTAGTTTTCTCGTCAGTACGGCCCTGTGTTCACGGTGTGGATGGGCCCTCAGAAGGTGGTGGTCATAGCCGGGTACAAGGCGGTGAAGGAGGCTCTGATGAACAACGCTGAGGTCTTTGGAGACAGAGAGATCCCACACATTGTAATGGAGACAATGGACGAGTACAAAGGTAAATCCATGTTTATTTAATATGGACCTTAATGCACTGGTACAACTGGGCTTACCAGGCCTGGACTGGTAATCGGGTATACCAGGCATTTTCCCAGTGGACCAACAATCCTAGGGGCCGATGCTGTTGTTTTTATTTTGTTTGTTTGTTTTACTTAGAGACCGGCCCACAATTTAGAGGAGGCGGCCCATTGGTCCATCTTCAATACAGTGGACTAAACCAATCAGGATACAGAAGCTTATGAGAGCAGTCCCACCCCTTTCTCTGCACTGATCCCCGCCAGTTTCAGTGTTGAGCGTGGAAACATGGAGAAGCGGCAGAAAGGGGGTGTGGAGAAGTTAGTTGCAGGCTAAAAGATTTTAAAAATCTCACTATAAACGCTGCAAAATGTTCTAAAATAACACATATTCTCTGGAGGGGCTGGAGCCTCCACGTCCTCTGCAGCCCAGGCTGAAGGTGGACAGGGAGAGGAGCAGGAACCCGAGGGACAGAGTGACCAGGGAAGTGTAGTACAGGCACACCAGGTAGTAATGTTAGGATAATACCGGGAATTTTATGTGATGGACAGGCATGAAAAATGGCACCGTTTTGAAGCCAAAACAGGTGACCTATGTGAATCATGTAGATTCGATGAGAAAGTTTTTTTTGTGTGTGTGTGCAAGATGCATTTTAAATAAACCGTTAAAGGTGTAGTTACTGTGAGTTTGCTAGTGGTTTGGGGGATTTTTCCTTTAAATATTGCGCCCTGGTTTACCCTCGGCCAAGTCGTAACAAAAGTAAAATACTTTGCTTCGGGGAACACAAACATAAGTTAGTCCATTGTGCTACGGTAATTATGAGAGGCTGGTCTAAGCCAAAAATGCTAGGGCCGTGTTTTTTTTTTTTGTCCCAGTCCAGCCCTGGGGTTTACTGAACAATTTACTCAAACTTCCAAAATATGAAAACTGAAATATGACGAGTTTAAAGGCAAAGAGCTTGCATATTTTCAGTGGCCTGAGGGAGTGTGACCCTTACTGTTCGGCTCAGGGCTCCAGCCAAATGAAGCTAATTGAGGCGAGCAGCTATAGCGGCTAATCTGCAACCAGGGCCCATATTTGGAAGTCCGGGTGCACAGTCAAAGAGCCAATCAGGAGCAAGGATGCTGATTGGCCCTTTTCCAGGTCGACACTTAGCAACCTTAAAAAAGAGGGTAGCTCATTAGTCTGTTATTAATGTTCATATTTTCCCGATTGTCCCGACGTTACTGAGGTGGTTTGTGTCCAGGAGTGATCTGGTCCAATGGAGACATGTGGAAGGAGATGAGACGCTTCGCTCTGACCAACCTCAGGGACTTTGGGATGGGCAGGAAAGCCTGTGAGGACAAGATCATGGAAGAAGCCCAGTGTCTCAGCCAGGTCTTCAACAACTTCAAAGGTGGGACTAAACCAGGACTAAACCAGGACTTAACAGGGACTAAATCAGTACTTAACCAGGACTAAACCTGAACTAAACCAGGACTAAACCTGAACTAAACCAGGACTAAATCAGGACTAAGTTAGGACTCAACCTGGACTAAACCAGGACTAAATCAGGACTAACCTAGTAGGTCTAAACATGACTAAATCAGTAATAAACCAGGACTAAACTGGGAGTAAAGAGGACCAAACCTGAACTAAATCTGAAGTAAACCTGGACTAACCCTACGTTGTTTTGCATTTTCAAAACAATAAAAGGAACATGGAGATCTAAATATGTCATGTGTTACAGTTAAAGGGATATTCCAGGATTTTTGACATGGGGGCTCATTTCCGAGTTAGCCAGAGTGTTGCAGAGATGTGGAGACACTTTTTAGCGAATTTCATGCAGTCCTTCCAGCTGCAGAGTTTTCATTTGCTAGGCTAGCGCAAGTCAATGGTAAATGGTAGCCTGATTTTAATCAGGCTTACCCACTCCATAGTGCACCGAAGACAAGTCAATTATAATGGCAGACTGTCAATGTAAATATATGTTGATTGAGTAATTCTTGAAATTAAACTGACTGTGAATAGCATGAATCATTCCATATCTGAGGGACTAGCTTCACAGCAGCAGCGGAATTTTACTTTACTCTAGTTGGTTGTGAAGTGACCAATCACGTAAACAGAGAAGCGAGAAAAGTCGTAGTAGGGAAGACCACAGAGTGAAGAAGTTTTAAAACAACTACCGGGCAAAATGGTGTTTCAGTGTGCATTTCGAAAATGTACAAATAAAGGTGGCCCGCAGGTGGGGACCACAAAGTTTTCACAGCTTTCCAGTGCACGATCGAGAAAGGACTCGACTGTGGCTTGTAGCTGCTGGCTTAGACATCAACACACCGGTGGAGACGCTACATAAACAGAAGATTTGCAGTGATCATTTCGGACCAGACTACTACACCAAATTCCTTGGAAAGCCTAGTCTGACAACCACTGCAGTACCATCTGTCTTTCCAAGCACAAGATCCCGTGATAAAGAACAGGTTTGTACCCTTTTTACCCAAGCTTGCTCCTTGTCGTTATGTTAGCCTGCTGGTCGATTGATGAAGACTGTGCTAGAGCTTTTGCTTCACTCTTGTAGTCTACCCGGCTGACAGAAAAGGCATGCACGCTCATAAAGTTGTTGCTAGCCCGTGAACATTCGTCTGTATATTCCGGCTCGTACAGGTACGGTTCAGTGGAGAAAGCAAATTGCTCAGCATCGTTTTCAAATTCATCGGGGAGACCTCCAAACGTGTCCATGTCTGGATTGTAGAACAGGGCAGGCTACTGTACTCTACGGCTAACGATGACAGCTGAAGGTAAACAAAAAACAGCTGGAAGCCTAGCTGCAAGGTGATATCACTCCACCCATGCCTAGCTTGATCAGGAAAAAAAACACGCTCTTGCATAAGGACATAAATCCTTTAAAGTACAAGGTTGATTATATTTCTAAAATTGTTCCATCAACACAGACATTTACATCGACAGTCTAGTGTTATAGTTGACTGGCCTCGAGTGTCCTTTGGTGTGGGTAAGCCTGATTAAAATCAGGCTACCATTTACCATTGACTTGTGCTAGCCTAGCAACTGAAAACTCTGCAGCTGGAAGGACTGCATGAAATTCGCTAAAAAGTGTCTCCACATCTCTGCAACACTCTGGCTAACTCAGAAATGAGCCCCCATGTCAAAAATCCTGGAATATCCCTTTAATACCCCGTAGAAGTGTAATACCCTGTCTTTACATGTTGATTCCAGGAAAACCGTTTGACTTGACAGAGCCGATGAACCGTGCCGTTTCAAATATCATCTGCTCTTTGATGTACGGCAGCCGCTTCGAGTACGACGACCCTGAGTTCAGGACTTTGGTCAATAACGTCAACAGGAATATACAGCTGCATGGATCCCCGTCGATACAGGTGAGCCTCAAATGGAGCTGAAATCAGTCATGTCATGTGCAGATGTTTGAAGAGGGGGTATTTTACTTCGATGGGGTATTAACTGCAAACACATAACTGATTTAGATCATCATGTTTCCTTTTATTGTTTTGAAATCCCGCTAATGAAACTACCGCAGGTCGCATCAGGTTTGTCAAGTTGCTGTGTACAGTTTTGTATCATGTTTTTTACATTTATGGAGAATTGGTGCGTGGGAGGGTTTGAATAGGGCCCAGGAGAGATCACTAGATTATTCAAACATGCATGGATGATTCTAAAACCTCTTCAGACAGGTCTTTGATGACAAAAACTCCTTAAGTGCAAATTCAACTGCAGAGAACCTATGGACATACTGCCTTTTCGAACCTTTACAGTAGATCAGGGGTCTCCAACCTCTCAGCTCCCACCCCCATCCAAGTATCTCACAAAGGGATATGTACAGGGGGTCCTCGGGTTACGACGTTGATCCGTTCTTAAGATGCGTCTTAACCCGAATTTCGTCGTAAGTCGGATTTTGCCTTTGATCTTCCAACCAAAGCACCAATAACCTTTCCATCTCAATAATTAGACCACTACGCTGCTTGGTTATCACTGCCGCTTTCATAGGAGCAGATCAGAGCCCACATCAGGTACTTCCACCCACATTGGGCACGCACACGAGCCCGTCTTCTTCTCCCTACAACCACAACAGAGTGTATTCTTCCGCCGTGCGCCGCGCGCCGTTTGCGTTTGTTTACATCTCTTACCACGCTAAACCACGTAAGACGGAATGACGCGTAATATATATATATATATAGTTTTTAATGGGGGCGCGTTCGTAAGTCGAGACCGTCATAACCCGAGGACCCCCTGTATTGTGATTCATAAATAAAAGGTGTCTTGCCCTCTCCGGGTGGGTGGAGTGCTTGCCTCAGGTGGAGGAGTTCAAGTATCTCGGGGTCTTTTCATGAGTGAGGGGAGGATGGAGCATGAGATTGACAGGTGGATCGGTGCAGCATCGGCAGTGATGCGGTCGCTGTACCGGACCGTTGTGGTGAAGAGGGAGATGAGCCGAAAGGCAAAGCTCTTGATTTACCATCAATCTACGTTCCTCCCCTCACCTATGGTCATGAGCACTGGGTAATGACCGAAAGGACGAGATCGCAGATACAAGCGGCCGAAATGAGTTTCCTCCGCTGAATGTCTGGGCGCTCCCTTAGACATAGGGTGAGGAGCTTGTTCACACGGGAGGAGCTCAGAGTAGAGTTGCTGATCCTCCACGTCGAGAGGAGCAGCTGAGGTGGCTCGGGCATGTGTTCTGGACACCTCCCTCGGGAGGTGTTCCAGGCACATCCCACCGGGAGGAGGCCCCGGGGAAGACCCAGGACACACTGGAGGAACTATGTCTCCCGGCTCGCCTGGGAACGCTTTGGGGAGGAGCTGGGAGGAGCCCAGAGGAGCTGGAGGAAGTGTCTGGGGTGAAGGAAGTCTGGGAGTCCCTGCTTAGGCTACTTTTATACGGCGACGATCAAAACAGAAGACGCAAAAGTGGCGCCTCGTGTTCAATTTTTTATCCCCGTTTAGACGAGCGTTCTCAACAGGAAATGTTTGTTTATACGAAGACTCAAAAGTGGGCGAATTCGATATGCATGCCAGGCCGCTAATATAACGTCAGAGCTACCTTTTTCAGGACACCGACAGGGGCTCTCATTACGGTTGTTTCGCCCTCGATGTCGGGTCGGAGCTCTTCACTTAATGCAACAAGAGCTTGTTTAGTCATTCTGAAGTTTTCCACCCAAGCACTGTCATCAACTAATCCATTCTCAAAATTGTCCCACCACTGACTGGTTCTCCCCGGTCTTGCCCAAACTCGCCTCTGTCGCCTGTGACGTATTGTTATTGTTTTTACCGGCTTGGCGCATCCAGTCAGCTGTATGCGACGTGAACATGTTTTGCGCTTCTTGCCGTTTAGACGGAGACGCAACCCGGGCCGTCTTCAGAACTCCACACTCTGGAAGGAGTCTTCAGATTTTTGCGGTTTCAGAGCGCGACGGCGCAGCCGCCGTGTAAACGAAATACACTTCCGATATAATATTTTGTCGTTTTCAGTCGCAATCGTCCTCGTCTAAACGGCCCCTTTGACTGTTGCCGTGACCCGGCCCCAGATTAGAGAAGAAAATGGATGAATGGATGAATGGATGGATGGACGTATTATGATGAATATCTCAAATTTGACTAATTATGTGACTATTACCACTGGTAAATGGATAATGGTTTATGTTTTATATGTGTTTATGCATCTAACTGTACCTCATCCAAGGTTTGCCTTCTTTCTTAAATCAATTTCTTGCGACCGTTAAAAATTAGTAACTCACTGACATTTTTGTTTTGTAAAAGTAGGTCACTAGATTTACTAAATGTGTTTTATGCAGATCTATAACATGTTCCCGTGGTTCGGGTCCCTGGTGCCAAACAGGAAAGAAATTTTGAAAAAAAAGAAGGAAAATGAAGAACAGAATCACAGGTTTTTTCAGAGACTGAGAGAGACCCTGAACCCACAGATGCCCAGAGGCTTCGTGGACGCCTTTATGCTGTCTCAGGAAAAGGTCAGTCCCAAACATTGACTGTTTTTAATTTCATCTCAGCAAAATACACTTTTAAAACTGTTCCCTAAAAGCAAATGCACCATCCCAACACTCAGACTGTGGTTATGTGTTTTTGGTGATTTTCATTTGACAGAACAGCTCTCAAGGACCACAGAATCACTGTCTAGTGCGTCTCACTCTGAAGTTCAAACTTTACTTTCACTAGCAAGGACCACGTCATGAGAATTAAATACGATAAAGATATTTATTGATGGTGGGTAGATGTGATGCTAGGTTGTGGCTGGGGGCTCCGTCTCACAAAATGGTCACACAGCTGATTCGCAAACCCCGTCCTTAAAGATGAAGTCTTCAGGCTGAAGGATGGACGAGAGACACGGGTCAAGAGAGCTGACGTGGACGGTGCTGTCGGGATAGGCTGTATAAACGGGGCTTCTGGGTAATTTAAGGCATGGTCAAGATGAGCTGTGGTTGGCTGTAGAGGAGGCTGTACCGGCTGGTTAGCTCAACTGGTAAGTCACTGACTTTCCCCCTGGGGGTTGTGGGTTCAAATCCCCCCCGGGCAATGAGCTAACCAGTGTGGGTCCTTGGGCAAGACCCTTCACGGTACTGCCCCCCGGGCGCCGAAAAAAGATGGCTGCTCACTGCTCCTGAAAAAAGGATGGGTCAAATGCAGAAGTCAAATTTCTCCCGTGTGTCACTGTGTGTCACTGTGTGTCACTGTGTGTGAGACCAATAAAGGCCAATAGGCCAAGGCTTAATCTTAATAAGGTTGAGGCGTGGTCCAGCTCCTGAATCTAAGTTAATCATACTAACTCCACTTATTTACTTGGGACAGAGCAGATTAAAGGACAGACATGAAAACACAAGGATGTAAACTCACCAGATTATAGCCAAAGGCTTATTTCCATCTATCGTCCCACACGGCCAAACATCTTATTTATTTATTTATTTTAAATAAACGTACATATTACTGATTTACACACTGCTTTTTTGTATTTTATCCAAAAACGTTTGATGAGGAAAAATGGGAGGTGTCAGATTAGCATTTTGCTAACTTCTTTAGTCCTGGTTCAGTCCTGCTTTAGTCTTGGTTCAGTCCTACTTTGGTCCTGGTTCAGTCCTGCTTTAGTCTTGGTTCAGTCCTGCTTTAGTCCTGGTTCAGTCCTGCTTTAGTCCTGGATCAGTCCTGGTTTAGTTCTTCTTTAGTCCTGGTTCATTCCTGCTTTAGTCCTGGTTCAGTCCTGGTTCAGTCCTGGTTTAGTCCTGCTTGTTTCTATGGAGACTGTAAAGTTTAATGCCACACTTTGGAATACTGGAGGTAAAGCAATAACATCTCTATGAAGATAAGTAAATGGCAGACCCTCTACCAGAAAAGTTACACAGTGCACCATTAAAGTGGCTGTTGTGTTTGATTGACAGGAGCGTGATGTTCCCAACTCTCTGTACAACGACGAGAACCTGCTCCAGACGGTCCTGCAGATGTTTGCTGCAGGAACCGAGACCACATCGACTACTCTGAGATGGGCCTTTCTCCTCATGGCCAAGTACCCAGACATACAGGGTAAGAGACATACAGGGTAAGAGGAGCAGGTGTGAGAAGGTTTGTGTGTGAAGAATCTCTTCATGTTCTGAGGGCGCTGATACAGGCCCTTGTACTTTTCCTTAATTAATTTCTGTTTGTCCAGCTTCTGATGAAAGGACTTGTTTCCCTCATTACATGACCCTAAATCTCTTGTTTCATGAGATCTGCTTCAGCTTTGACATGAGAAATGTCAGCACCCAACAAGAGCTCAGTCTGCCGTTTCTCAGACCATCCCCAGGGACACCAGCTATACCTAATGTATTCTTATATTTACCCCCAAATTTTAGGCAGAATCTGAAAAGAAAAATCTGACTTTCCTCTATGTAGAGTTTGTTCCAAATTCAAATAAGAGTACAGACAACTAACTGAACTGGCAGGGCTGCCCTTTGTCACCGGTTCTGTTCATTATATTTATGGACAGAATTTCTAGGTGCAGTCAGGGGCCGGAGGGGATCCGGTTTGGGAACCACAGGATCTCATCTCTGCTGTTTGAAGATGATGTCCTGAACCGGGACCTCTAGCAGCTGAGATAAGGATCAGCTCCTCCAAATCCGAGGCCATGGTTCTCGACCAGAAAAAGGTGTCTTGCCCTCTCTGGGTGGGTGGAAAATCCCTGCCTCAGGTGGAGGAGTTCAAGTATCTCGGGGTCTTGTTCACGAGTGAGGGGAGGACCAGCTGAGGTGGATCGGGCATCTGTTTCAGGTGCCTCCTGGACGCCTCCCTTGGGAGGTGTTCAGGGCATGTCCCACCGGGAGGAGGCCCGGGGAAGACCCAGGACATGCTGGAGGGACTATGTCTCCCGGCTGGCCTGGGAACGCCTTGGGGTGCCCCTGGAGGAGCTGGAGAAAGTGTCCGGGATGAAGGAAGTCTGGGAGTCCCTGCTTAGACTGTTGCCCCTGCGACCCGGCCCCGGATAAGCAGAAGAAAATGGATGTATGGATGGATGTAATTGAACTCTCCACCTTCAAGGAACTGCTCAAAACCTATTTAGAACTGCTTTCAATGTCTAACCTGTTTTTAAATCATGACTCAATTTTGTCCCATTATGTACTTTTCTAAAAATGTATTCTTTGTACAACCTCTTTGAGTGTTTAGAGTCCTGCTTTAGTCCTGGTTCAGTCCTGGTTCAGACCCTGTGTCTCTCCTTCTCTCAGACCAGGTTCGTGAGGAGATCTTCAGAGTGATCGGAAGTCGCCAGGTTCAGACTGAGGACAGAAGAGACCTTCCCTTCACAGACGCAGTGATCCATGAGACTCAGAGGATTGGGAACATCGTTCCAATGGCCCTCCCCCATAAAACCAGCCAAGACATCACCTTCCAGGGACACTTCATCAAGAAGGTGAGGCAGAACATAAATCTGCTTATCTGACCAAATATAACTGAACCAATGGTAAATGTCAAAAATTAAGGTTAAAAGTCTTATATTACGTAATATGGACTCTTGTGAGCCTTAACACTAGAAGTCCCGCGGAGGGGTCAATTGACCTTTTTACCTAAAAGACCCACAGAGGGGTCATCTGACCCTTTGGACCCCCTGTGGACACTCCTTTTGTTGTGAAAATGTGGCTGTTAGCGGCTCACAGCAGTCGCTTGAGTCACAGAGTCGCTTGAGCCTGTGTGGGGGAGGGGACCCCCAGGCAAGCGTAGGTAATGCGTGTTTTTGCATGTGTGTGTGTGTGTGTGTGTGTGTGTGTGTGTGCGTGTGCGCCCATATGGTGGATTTATAAACATATGGTGGATTTTTATGCAGTGAATCATCAGGATCAACGAGAATTTGGGATCAAAAACTCTAAACATTTATTGTTAAAAAAATACAAAACAAAACATATTTACAATGAATGCAAAAGCAACTGTTTTCCCAGTTTTTGTGTGGAAGGTTGTTGCAGAAGTAACTTATTTTTGTGTGCCAAAAATAGAAGAAAAAAATTACAAAGGAAAAAAGCATATTTACAAAGAATGCAAATGAGTGAAATACATTTGAGCAGTCACTAACAATTCTGGCACTGCCATTGCTCCTTTCGGCATTTCCCACATGTATATTTGTAACAGTCATCACAGCGCACTGTTGCACGATTGTCCTTGCATTTGATTTTAGCCTGACACTTGGCTCTTTGTCCGAGTTGTGGTGTGGAGGGTTGTTGCCGAAGCAATTGCTCCTTTTGGGCCTTTTTCATACCCACGTGGGAGTGAGCCAACTCTCTTGCCAGTTCAAACAGGAAATCCACCCGTCTTTCCTTTCTCCCAGTGCATAATTGATAGAGCACGTGGGCATTCAGTGCTGCAATGTCTATCATGTTGTAGAACACTGCTACTGGCCAGCGCCTTGTTCCTGTGCGGACAGTGTATTCCCGCACCATCTGGTCCATGATATCGACGCCGCACTTTGTTGTGTTGTAGAGTGTGATGGTGTTTGGCTTCTTTTTGGTGGTTTCCTGTGTCTGAATCGTGCTGTGCATGCTGCTGAGAATATACACAGTCTTCTTCCGCTTGGGTGCATACACAGTCAGTGTGGCACCAGTGGATGAAAACACCTGGGTGGTAAATTCATCGCGGTGCATCTGTCGAGTTGACGGTGGGATTTCTTGGCGAATCCTGTTGACTGTGCCGAGGATGGTTGAATTCCGGCTAAGTAGTCGGGAAATTCAAATGATATCACAAATGCAAGTATAGAAGCTAATCACTGCAAAATTGGTTTATTTTTCTAGTTTCAAGTAATGTAGTAAAAATCACCTTGGAACTAGTATTTTTCAAATAGAAATAAAAACCTCAAATTAGACTATTTTTACTTGTTTTAAGAAATTTGCCGATGGGCAAGCATTTTTTTTTACTAGGTTAGCAATATTTGCTAGCCAATTTGCCAGGCAAAATTTGCTAGGCAAACAACATTTGCTGGAAATGATTAAATCAAGTAAATCTTAGCTAGTAAAAAAGCTTGCCCCATTGGCACGCAAAAAAATACTAGTTCTGAGGTGATTTACTCCCTCACTGAAATGAAATGTAAAATGGGAAATAATATGAAATGAAATATTACCTGAAGACAACTGAGACAGGTCGGAGTCTGAATCCACCTGGAGACCAGATAGTCCTCCCCCCTGCTGATTCAACAGGTAATGGACGCATTTACAAATGAAGAGATGCTAATTGTGGCCATCAGAGCCATCAGTTTGGACTAAGGGTCTTTTGACCCTTCTCCAGGACTTTAGGGGGGCTGTCAAAATTCCCGGGACTTCTAGTGTTAAGCCGCGTTTATAATGATGTTGCCTCATTAAAAACATACCATCTTAAAACTTTTTTGACAGTCTTTGCTAATGTTGGCATTGTGTCTCCATGGTAACTCCTAACCACGACCCTGGTGTGGTGTTTTCAGGGCACTCAAGTGTGGCCGCTCCTCACCTCAGTGCTCTATGACGAGAGCGAATGGGAAAAGCCTCACAGTTTCAATCCAGCTCACTTCCTCCACGAAGACGGAAAGTTCAGGAAGAGAGACGCCTTCATGCCCTTCTCTGCAGGTACTCACAAGCTGGAAATAACTCGACAGCATTTATCACCAGGCTCACATGGACCCCTCTCTATACCTGAAGGTGCATTGTGTCACTTTTCACCTGCTTGTTTCAATTGAGATGCCTGTAATATTCCACAGAGCGACATTAAAAAGCTCTACGTTAACATTTATTCAATTACAGGTGGTTTTAGAGCTCAAAAATGCCTAGAAAAACAGACATTCAGGGGTCGCCTCTCCACAGATCTGTCCTGTACTTTCATCTGGTTTGGTCTCCATAGAGTAGAAAGTTTCAGGCGTACTGAAGACAACAAAGGTTTACTCAAACAACTCAAATTTTTAGTAGTTTTGGTGGTTCATGAACTTGATCTAATGGAATGGAATGGAAATGGCAATGGAAATTGGAATGGAATGGAATTGAAATGTTTATTTGTCATCATAAACAATGAGAAGTTTTGGAAATGGATGGGTCCATGGACCTTAAAGCAGCCAACATGGGGCGCTAATGTCCCCCCTCTCTCTTCAGTGATACAAGAACATAAACAGAATAGAAAATGCAGATACAATCACAGTAGTCACAAACTCATGTGACGTAATACAGTGGAAAGGTAAACAATGAGGTATTTTTTTGCTTGGAAATACATTACGGGAAAATGGGGCGAGATGGAAAACAGGGAAATATATTATTGACAATCTGAGGAGGCAGACTATGTGAGAGGTCAGAGTGTTTCTATAAATACATGTCATCTTGTCCTGGCCAATTTATGTTATGTCCTTTTGATATCACGTGAGCTGTTGTTATCACAGCTGTGACCTTTAGACTGTTGAGTACGAGAGAACAGAGTCAAAAAACAAAGGGTTCTGTTGTTGCAGAGTTTACTGAAGAATAAGTAATTATGGAAAAATGCACATAATCCATACACTTTAGAACTCAGATGAATGGACAACTGGTCCGAGACCTGGTACTGCAAAGTCCCCAACTTCATGTCAGCAAGCAGGGCAGTGGGACTCCCAGTCTTCCCTTCGGCGCGTAGATGATTGCGGACTGAGCCGCTTGTTTCGCACACTTCCACAAACATATTCGTGATAATATCCGAGCATCAGTGGGGTATCCACAGATTGGAGATGGTACAGTTCCTCAATCTGCATCAGCTTCTGATGTAGACCTTCCCTGGTCTTCAACGGCTCCACTGTGGTGTAAAATGACAGCCGACAGCTCGGGGGAACTTTGTCCACTGCCGGCATTCCAAATTCTGCGATGGGTCAGAAAAAATCCCCCAGGCCAATTCAGATGCCCTACCATCAAAAATCCAAATAGTAAATAGTTCCGGTCGGCTCTCCCGAACCCACATTTCTTTGTGAAAAAAAAAGAAGCCAATTGCGTTGAGGGACCAGCTTCAATTCCATGATTTAGAATTTGAAAATCTAATGTAATCTAATGTAAATAGTTTGTTTAATTATTCCTATTTTGTTTGATTTACTTAAATGCAGGATTTTTGGTCGTTCTTCATGGTTTGGTGATTATTTGTTTACAAATAATTAGTGCTGTCAGGTGATTAAAAATAATCAAATTAATTACAGTATTTGTAATTAATTAACCTAATTAATTGCATTTTAATCTCATGAGAGAGCGAGAGAAATTCTTTAAGCCTGATTTGGTGGTTTGTTGGTTTGTTGGTTTGTTCGTTGGTTGTTTTGGTGGTTTGTTGGTTTGGTGGTTTGGTGGTTTTGGTGGTTTGGTGGTTTGTTGGTTTGGTGGTTTGGTGGTTTGTTGAAGTGCGCTCACGCTCGCTCTATCACCAGTAACAATGGACCTTGTCCGGACGTGTTTGTTGTTCAAATGATCCGTCAGACTGGAGCAGCTTCGGTGATCGGAAAATTCTTTTTACAAAAGCTCTAAATCGTCACGTTCTTGTTGATCGCACCGTCTTCGTTATTTTTATAAATAAAGTTGCTGTTCAAAGGCCCTGACAGCGATTCGACCGCCTGCTTTGTGTCTGTGGCTCCTTATTTAAGACAACAGCAGGTTCTGTCACATCCTGTCGCACTAAGGCCACCTCACACTACAGGGTTTTTCTGTCTGTAACGATTTTTAATGTGCAACAAAAAGGAGGAAGAGAATCTGATGAGATTTAACATCTTTTTCTCCCTCTCTATCTCCTTCTCTCTTTCATGTCTTCTCCCCCTCTCCCTCTCTTCTCTTCTACCACCCTCCTCCTCTCTTCTTTCTGTCCACCCTTCCTTCCCTCTCTCTCTCTTTCAGGTCGTAGGATTTGTCTGGGAGAGAGTCTCGCTCGGATGGAGTTGTTCATCTTCTTTGTGACTCTGATGCAGCGTTTCCAGTTCACTGCGCCTCCTGGTGTTTGTGAGGAGGATCTGGACCTCAGTGCGAGCGTTGGCTTCACTCTGAGCCCGGTGCCCCACAAACTCTGCGCCGTGTCCTGCGCTTAGAAACAATCCTGACGTTTTCAGGAGGAGTGGTTTGGCTTCTCTGGGGTATTAAAGGTTGTATCAAGGATTTGTTTTGTTTCAAATTGTCAATGAAAGTTCAAAATAGCGTTATAGAGATGCAGCAGCTTTGGAATTATGATGATCAAACAAAAAAGAATGAAAATCCATCACCTGTGGATGTGGTGGGGCCAGATAAACATTAGCCAATAGATAATGAGACTACCTTGTTTTATATTGGCTGTTTGGTCGTCAATCAAACTCCCTTTGTTTCTAGAGTAACTGACTCTCACTGGGATTTCGTGGTTTACATTCGCCCCTCACACATTTCACAGATGCAATACGCCGTTTACTCGACCAACGCAGAGGTTCTTAGAGGCATTTTCCAACTGTACCTTCCTCACAGTTTGCACAAAGTTTGTAGCGATGGGACAAACACCGCCACTTGTTGCAAACACACCGAGCATACAGGTTTCCCATTCACGTCCATGAACAAATAGGAATTAGTCAATTTTTCTTGGAAAATCCTGCACTCTGCGTCCACTTTTCTCATTTTTGACATTTTGCTGATGAGGGTGTCACGGTCAGCAGTCAAAACAATGGTCCTTTAAAGGGATATGCCACCCCCTGGTCAAATTTGGGCATCTCCCCACAGTCCAGAGACTAAAATAAGTGGTGGAAAGCGTTTTCCTGCTCACCCAGCCATTGTCCGAGTCTGTCGCCACTGACCGCCGCGGTATCTGCAGCTCCTCCGCCTTAGACTGGAGTCTAACGTCGCCAGAGAAAGATTTTGGTCAAAAGGAATTAATTTGCTCGATGCGTTTCCCAATTACTTTGTGTGTAGTGCGCATTCATATCGAGTGCAAATAAATGTGCAAATCAACACGGAGAGCTTGACTTGGTCATTTTGGGTGGGAACTATTTTCCAGTGCGTAAGAATACAGCCGTATCACGCACCACGTTGTGCAACAGGGGAACTCCCTTCCCGGTGCGTAACTGGGATTCCCCTGGCAGCGTGCTGCGTGATACGGCTGTATTCTTACGCACTGGAAAATAGTTCCCACCCAAAATGACCAAGTCAAGCTCTCCGTGTTGATTTGCACATTTATTTGCACTCGATATGAATGCGCACTACACAGAAAGTAATTGGGAAACGCATCGAGCAAATTAATTCCTTTTGGCCGAAATCTTTCTCTGGCGACGTTAGACTCCAGTCTAAGGCGGAGTAGCTGCAGATACTGCGGCGGTCAGTGGCGACAGACTCGGACAATGGCTGGGTGAGCAGGAAAACGCTTTCCACCACTTATTTTAGTTTCTGGACTGTGGGGAGATGCCCAAATTTGACCTGGGGGTGGCATATCCCTTTAAGAGCGTTTGGAAAGAGACAAGTCTTCATTTGTGCTGCTCTGGTGGGAGGGGCCACGCACAGAGGCGCTGGAGACGCTGCTGTGCTAAACTGCACAGAAAATTACCAATATGTTAATAGAAAATTCTAATATAATTAAAATATTTAAATAGAAAATCAGCCGAGGGCCAGATTAAAGGCCTTTGAGGGCCAGATCTGGCCCCCGGGCCACATGTTTGACCCCCTGATTTATGACATTATTTTAATTCCATAAAAATCCTCAATACAACCTTTAACCTTGAACACACACATGCTTAGATCAACTTACTGATTCATTTATTACAATCACAGGTTTATTCTGACATTATTCCACAGAGAATCATATTTAAAACACACAGAACGAAAAGGTGGAGGCTGAAGCTGGAGATTGTTTTGCCTGCCCTTTATTCCTTTGTCACAGCATCATCATGAAACCAGTTTATTCATAAAAACAGCAAGAGAAAACAAACAAGAGACGACTATAGTTCAAACTAAGCATCATAATCCATGGATCTGCCCAGAGTTAAACTTTTAAACTTCTTGGGGCACAATTAGAAGTTTTCTGTACAGTCGTTCCTGAGGTCCACCCCTTTAACAAATACACATTTCATAATATTTGTTCTGATTTTCTTTTTGATAAACATGGACATACCTCTAAACATATGCTGTAATGATTTTGACTTTTTTAAGAGATTGTTGTTTACTTTGAATGTGATTTTCAAAGTGTAAAGGTCGACTAAATCATCTTTGTCTTTTATTGTGTTGAAAATCCCGTTGGTGGTTTTCAGATTCTTGAATGTGATCATGTCCTACTTCTTAATTACTCTGTACTTTGGTAAATCAGCAGTTACCACGGTGACACAGTGCACACAATCCAATAAATTCACAAGACAAAGGTGTTGTTGTTTATTTCTTTGTCTAATCTTTTTTTAAAAACATTTATTTTCATAAACTTCAGAAAAACAACAAAAGACAAAAAAAAGTGATAGAAAAAAATAATATATACATATTCATGCTACGCATATATACACATAATACATGTATGCGTCAGTGACGTGTGGTCATTAGAGGCATCACAGAGAAAAAAAGTAAAATGAAAAAAATAAAATAAATAGTTATATTTATCCAATGATTTGTACTATAAAGTTATTTTCTGTTTAACTTCGCCATTTTCAGCATTCTGCCCTAAAGCGGCGGTGAAAAAGCACAGGTTAAAGAGGTGGTGAAAAGGCGCCGGGTGAGGCTCGTACTGACACCAGATACAATTTAGAGTTAGCAAATCAAGTTTAGCAATCCATTCACTTTTTTCTTCTTGTCTGGCCCGACTTTTTAAATGGAGAAAGATTTCATATTAAAGCTCCAGCAGTTTTCTAAACTGGACTTTGGGTCGAAGCAGGAGGTTATAATTAAAGGAAGAGCAACGCCGGAGCTAAAGGGTTTGCTCCAGACTACGGGACCAAAGACTCACTCTTTTCAAACAGCGTGGGAAAAATTAGTCTTTTCTGCTTTTCCTACCAAGGCCAACAGGTCTTGGGGGACGGGTCAAACTAGCAGTTCAGAAGCCCTGGCTCAGCCTGAAGGAGCGACATGGGGCTGTCCTCCCATGGACCCACCGCCCGCAGGAGAAGCCATAAGGGTCCAAACATAGAGACTAGCTCTGGGGACATGGAATGTCACCTCGCTGTGGGAAAGAAGCCCAAACTCGTGCGAGAGGTGGAGCGTTACCGACTAGATATAGTCGACCTCACCTCCATGCACAGCCTGGGGTCTGGAACCCAACTTCATGTGGGGGGGCTGGACTCTCCCATTGCCCACGGGCAGCAACAGTGGGCAGGTGTGGACCTGCTCACTGCCCCACAGCTCAGCCGCCATGTGTTGCAATTCAACCCGGTGAACAAGAGGGTTGCCTCCCTGCATCTTCAGTTCGGGGACAGGTTTCTCACTGTTGTGTCGGCCTATGGGCCGAACAGCAGTGCAGAGTACCCAGCCTTCCTGGAGTCCCTGGGAGGGGTACTGGACAGTGCACCAACCAGGGACTCCAATGTCCTACTGGGGGGCTTCAACGTCCACGTGGGCAATGACAGTGACACCTGGAGAGGGGTGATTGGGAGGAACGGCCTCCCTGATCTGAACTCGAGCTGTATCCTGTTATTGGACTTCTGTGCTAGTCACGGTTTGTCCATAACGAACACCATGTTCGAGCACAAGGGTGTTCATCAGTGCACGTGGCAGTGCACGTGGCACCAGGACACCCTTGGACGGAGGTCGATGATCGACTTTTTTGTCGTGTCATCTGACCTCCGGCCACGTGTCTTGGACAGTCGGGTGATGAGAGTGGCTGTCAACTGATCACCACCTCGTTGTGAGAGTCCGAGTGGGCTTTGTTCTCATTCTCTATTGTTGATGCGGCCGCTCGTAGTTATAGTCGTAAGGTCTGTGGTGCCTGTCGCAGTGGCAATCCCCAAACCCGGTGGAGGACACTGGAAGTAAGGGATACCATCAGGCTGAAGAAGGAGTCTTATTGGGCCTTGTTGGCTCATGTCATGTGGGTGTCCACCCACCCGGAAAGGGCAAGCCACCTTTTTCCGGTCAAGAACCATGTCTTCGGATTTGGAAAAGCTGATCGTCATCCCAGCTGCTTCACACTCGGCTGAAAACTGCCCCAATGCACGCTGGAGGTCCTGGTTCGATGAAGCCATCAGGACAACATCAGAGATGAAACAGCAGAGATGAGATCCTGTGGTTCCCAAACCGGATCTCCTCCGGCCCCTGACTGCGCCTAGAAATTCTGTCCATAAATATAATGAACAGAACCGATGACAAAGGGCAGCCCTGGCGGAGTCCAACATGCACCGGAAACAGGTCCGACTTACTACCGGCAATGCGATCACACCTTCTGCACCGGTCATACAGGGACCAAACAGCCCTTAGTAAAGGGCCCCGAACCCCATACTCCCAGAGCACTCTCCACAGGACCCCACGAGGGACACGGTCGAATGCCATCTCCAGATCCACAAAGCACATGTGGACTGGTTGGGCAAACTCCCGTTAACCCTCGAGCACCCGATGGAGAGTATAGAGCTGGTCCAGTGTTCCCGGGACGAAAACCACACTGCTCATCCTGAATCCGAGGTTCAAATTTCGGTCGAATTCTCCTCTCCAGCACCCTGGAATAGACATTACCGGGAAGGCTGAGGAGTGTGATTCCCCGATAGTTGGAACACACCGTCCGGTCCCCCTTCTTAAACAGAGGGATCACCACCCCGGTCTGCCAGTCCAGAGGTACTGTCCGCGACCGCCACGTAATGTTGCAGAGGTGTGTCAGCCAAGACAGCCCTACAACATCCAGAGAGTTAAGATACTCAGGACGGATCTCATCCACCCCCGGGGGCCTTGCCAGGAGCTTTCCAACCCCTCCTTGAGCTGCCACCTTAACGTGGTGGAGGGGTTTGAGTGCCCGAATGATCCCGGGAGCTATGTTGTCAGGGGCTTTATGCCCCTGGTAGGGTCACCCAAGGCAATCAGGTCCTGGGGGACGGGTCAGACTAAGAGTGGTTCAGAAGCCCTTATGTTGAGACATACAACAAGGCCAGATACTTCGTCCGGACTGGCGTTACTGGGGCCCCACCCTGGAGCCAGACCTGAAGTGGGAGCTCGCCAGCAAGCGTCTGGTGGCCGGGCCTTTCCCCATGGGGCCTGACCGGGCGAAGCCCAAAGGAGTGAAGTGGGGCCGTCCTCCTGTGGACCCACCACCCGCAGGAGGATTCATAAGGGCCAGGTGTATGGAGATTTGGGCGGCAGTCGAAAGCAGGGGCCTCGACGGCTGGATCTCCGGACATGGAGCCTACCTCTGGAGACATGGAAGGTCACCTCGCTAGGGGGAAAGGAGCCTGAGCTTGTGCGGGAGGTTGAACGTTACCGACTAAATATAGTCGGCCTCACCTCCACACACAGCTTGGGCTCTGGAACCCAACTGCTTGAGGGGCTTGAACCCTCCATTTCTCTGGCCTGCGAGGAACGGCGGCGGGCCGGTGTGGGCCCACCCCACAGCTCAGCTGCCATGTGACTTCACCCCGGTGAACGAGAGGGCCGCATCCCTGCGCCTTCAGGACGGGGACAGGTCTCTCACTGTTGTTTCGGCCTACGGGCCAAACAGTAGTGCAGAATACCCGGCCTTCTTGGAGTGCCTGGGAGGGGTACTGGACAGTGCACCGACTGGGGACTCCGTTGTTCTATTGGGGGACTTCAATGCCCACTGACAGTGACACATGGAGAGGAGTGACTGGGAGGAACAGCCTCCCTGATCTGAACCTGAGTGGTGTTCTGTTATTGGACTCCTGTGCTAGCCACAGTTTGTCCATAACGAACACCATGTTCGAGCACAAGGGTGTCCATCAGTGCACTTGGCACCAGGACACCCTAGGACGGCGGGCGATGATCAACTTTGTTGTCATGTCATTTCACCTCCAGCCGCGTGTCTTGGACACTCGGGTGAAGAGAGGGGCAGAGCTGTCAACTGATCACCACCTGGTTGTGAGTTGGGTCCGCTGGCGGGGGAGGAAACTGGAAAGACCTGGCAGGCCCAAGTGTATCATGAAGGTCTGTTGGGAACGTCTGGCAGAGCCCTCTGTCAGGGGGACCTTCAACTCGCACCTCCGGGAGAGCTTCTCCTGGATTCTGGGGGAGGCTGGGAACATAGAGTCCAAGTGGGCTTTGTTCTCGGCCTCTATTGTCGATGTGGCCGCCCGTAGCTGTGGTCATAAGGTCTGTGTTGCCTGTCGTGGTGGCAATCCCCGAACTCAGTGGTGGACGCCAGAAGTAAGGGATGCCATCAGACTGAAGAAGGAGTCCTATCGGGCCTTGTTGGCTCATGGGACTCCTGAGGCAGCTGATAGGTACCGGCGGGCCAAGCGTGCTGCAGCCCAGGTGGTCGCAGAGGCAAAAACACGGGGTTTGGGAGGAGTTCGGAGAGGCGATGGAGGAGGACTATCGTATGGCCTCAAAGAAATTCTGGCAAACCGTTCGGCACCTTAGGAGTCGGAAGCAGTGCTTCACCAGCTCTGTTTACAGTGGGGTTGGGGAGCTGTTGACCTCGACTGGGGGTGTTATCGGACGGTGGAAGGAATACTTTGAAGATCTCCTCAATCCCTCTGTCACATTTTCCGAGGAGGAAGCAGAGGCTGGGGACTCGGAGGTGGACTCGTTCATCACCCTGGCTTTTATAATGTCTCTGACTGATTTCAGTTTAAAACACAACTCTATTCTGCTGTATTTATTTATACTTTGCAGTGACATCATGTTGGGTGTTCTACATGTCTATGATGGTATGTTCAGCAGTTACCATGGTGACACAAAGCACACATTAGCAAACAGCCTGATAAGATTTAAGATATCAAATTCATCAGAAGCAGCTACTGTTTAATACGTTGTAGGAAGAGAATTGTGATGAAATAGTAAGAATTATCTTTATTATTATTATCGTTATCTTAAAAAGTTAGAATGAATCTTCTTAAGGCAAAATCAAATCACAGTATAAGAAACTTTGATCTCAGGGTATGTGACGTTTGATAATGTTACAGTTCATTTGTTTTACCAGTAGATGGCGCCGGTGTACAGCACATGTGAGGGAAGTTACTTTTAGTATATATTTTTATATTTAATTTCCCATTGTTTATTAATCCTTTATAATATAACTGATGTTATGCCATAAAAGTGAATTTTAACCAATACTGTAAATGTTTAGTTTCTCATGAATCTTAATACATGTTCATGTTGTTCCCTCCTCATAAACCTGGACATAACATACTTTAGGTTGTGTTTTGGTCTTCTTTAGACTTGGTTGGTTCTAGTCTTGTTTTGTCCTTTTGTATTTTATTAGTTGAATAGCCCTGCTGCGTAAACTTTCCCTGTAATAATCATTAAAGTGTAGTTAAGCTCCGCCTCTCTCTCTTAAATACCATGGTTCTGAATTAAACCATTGTATTCACTGGTCCAATGGAGTTGTTAGAAGCGCTCTTCTCCAGTCCTGTCTCCGTTCTGGGGTTCGTCCTGGTCTTGATCCTATTCTACCTGGTCTACAATGGTCGGGACTCAGACCAGGGACCTCCTGGACCCAAACCAATCCCAGTCCTGGGGAACCTGCTGCAGCTGGACCTGAAGAGACCCTACCATACCCTGACACAGGTGAACATAACACACACAGCTCCTTATTTTAAGATCAGTTATTGAATTGAATTCAGCTAAAAAAATAATTATTTCTATGCACGCTGAGACAGGGTGCAGCTCTAAAATTGTCTGGGGAAGAACCTGTCTAATCCATATTCAGAGGGCCATATTACGCTACTCTCTGATCTATGTTAGAATGTTTCCTCATCAGAAACATACCTGGAATTATTTTTATATTTACGATGAGTTCTTTCAAACACAATGTAAGAAAAGGTAAAAGGAGCTGTTAACTTGAAAACTCCCACTTCATGACATCACAAGGTGGAACACAGCATTTTGAAATTTCTTGATGTAGACAGACTAATAATGCAGGATTACTCAAATGTGCAAATGAAACAAAACACAACTCCAGCTCTGTTTTTGAGGAGGTAACAACATTCTAAAATGGCTTAAAGCTCACAAGAGTCAATATTGCGTAATATAGGACCTTTATTTAAACCTTTATCATTTGCTGATACTGACTGGAGAGACTTGGTCGGTTTGATAAAGTTGATCAAAAATCATTAAACATTTACAGAGTGTGTCTGCAAATCCGTCCAAAGGTCATATAATTTATTTATCTCTTTTAACTGATCAATCACATCACGAGGGGCGGGGCTATGAGATGTGTGATCTCTGAAGCTGAGCAGGGCTGGGTCTGGTCAGCGTTTCAATGGGATGCTGTGGTAAAACTAGACGCTACAGTGTGGTGAAAGTGTCTCTATTACAAACTGTTGTTGTTTCCTTGGGCAAAACACTTGCCTCCACTTGCATGTGAGAAATCCATGAACAGCAATAACTGGCAGACCCAGACTCACCTGAACAGACCCAGACCCAGTACAGGCCTGCTACAGACTGCACTTTTACTATTACTACAGACCGCAAGGTGAGAATGGAGAGGTTAAATAAGTCAACAGTTAAAGTTTAATGAGTAAATAGGAGTTCAGAAATACATAATGCAGTAAAAGTGTTGCCATCTTCTGTTTATGTGAGTACAACAGTGTTTAAAGGTCCCATGGCATGAAATTTTCACTTTCTGAGATTTTTGAACGTTAATGTGAGCTCCCCTACCCTGTTTAGGGCGCCCCCCCATGGCTAAAAGTTGCGAAATGTGTAAATTGAGCATTTGCGGTCCTTTTCTGCGTTTGAAAAAAACACAGCTCAAACGGGCGATTCTGAACAAGGAAACTTTCTGACGTCACACGGAAAATGCAGTTCCACCCCCCGTCTGTGTCTCTACCCACACTCTCTGTAAATCACGCCCAGAGAGTTTGGACCGCGAATGAGCTATGCAACGCGAAATGCATTTTTTTATTTGCTTGGAGGCACGTGTGAGTGTTTCCAGGCTCGGAAGTCATTTATCTGAGCCTCTGGACCTCTGAAACAGCAGTGGTTTAATTTTATTTTCTGTGAAAATGTGTTTTTTTTTTTTATTGAAACGGCTCTCCTTTCTTCCTCCGCTCTTAAAACACGGAAGTGGGGACAGCGTAGAGCGCACTGCTAAAACAAGGAACCAGCGGCACATTTGCCCCCCCGCTGCTCTGACCTATCTCTGTCCTTCTCATTTGCATTCAAGCAACAACACCCAGAATGAGGTGTTCAGAGAGAGATTTTTTGACCATGTCTGTGTACATGGGTCTTTCTCATGCACTGAGTCTTGATTTTGAAGAAGGATTCATTTACAGTATTAGGGAACCATTAAGGCGCCATATAAAAGAATCAAGAAGTACCATGTCATGGGATCTTTAAGTGTTTAAAGGTAACAGCAGTACGGTACAGGTCTGTATTTGAAAGCACGTTTTGTTCTTGTGTTTTTGCTGTAGTTTTCTCGTCAGTACGGCCCTGTGTTCACGGTGTGGATGGGCCCTCAGAAGGTGGTAGTCTTGGCTGGGTACAAGGCGGTGAAGGAGGCTCTGGTGAACAACGCTGAGGTCTTTGGAGACAGAGATATCCCGCACATCGCATTGGTGACAATGGACAAGAGCAATGCCGGTAAATCCAGGTTGATTTAATATGGACCTTAATGCACTGGTACATCTGGCTTTACTGAACAATTTACTCAAACTTCCACAATATGAAAATTGAAATATGATGAGTTTAAAGGCACAGAGCTTGCATATTTTCAGTGGACTGAGGGAGTGTGACCCTTACTGTTCAGCTCAGGGCTCCAGCCAAATTAAGCTAATTGAGGCGAGCAGCTATAGCGGCTAATCTGCAACCAGGGCCCATATTTGGAAGTCCGGGTGCAAGGTACTGCAAGGTGAAAAGGTACTCGCCCTTTTCCAGGTGGACACTTAGCTCATTAGCCTGTTATTAATGTTCATATTTTGATTTAGAGAGAAAATAGTAAAATAATAACCCCAGGATCATGTAGAATGGGTTCAAACCAACATTTTAAGATCAAAATGACGATTACAGAGAGAGGCCACGCATTTTCAATAGAAAGTCAATGGAATGGAAGCTTTATTTGTCATTGTAAACAACGAAAAGACTTGGAAATGGACAGGTCCATGGACTTTAAAGCAGCTGACATGGGGCGTTATCGTCCCCCTCTCTCTTCAGTGATACAAGAACATAAACAGAATAGAAAATGCAGATACAGTCACAGCAGTCACAAACACATATGATGTAATACAGTGGAACGGTAAACATCGAGGTCTTTTTTTGCTTGGAAATAATTGGGGGGGGGGGGGGGGGGGCGAGATGGAAAACAGAGAAATATATTATTGACAAACTGAGGCGGCAGAGTATGTGAGAGGGCAGTGTGTTTTTATAAGTACATGTCATCGTGTCCTAGCCAATTTATGTTATGTTCTTTTGATATCATGTGAGCCGTTGTTATCACAGCTGTGACCTTGGGACTGAGTACGAGAGAAGGCAGTCAAAAACAAAGGGTCCCGTTGTCGCAGAGATTCTGGAAGAATAATTAATTTGGTAAAAATGCACATAGTCCGTATAATTTAAAACTCAGATGAACGGACAGTTGGTCCGAGACCTGGTACTGCAAAGTCCCCAACTTCATGTCACCAAGAAGGGCCGTGGGACTCCCAGTCCTCCCTCCTGCGCGTAGATGATTGCGGACTGAGCCACTTGTTTCGCACAGTTCCACAAACATATTCGTGATGGTATCCGAGCGTCAGTGGGGTATCCACAGATTGGAGATGGTACAGTTCCTCAATCTGTGTCACCTGATGTAGACCTTCCCTGGTCTTCAACGGCTCCACTGTGGTGTAAAATGACAAGTGCAACCAGAGTCAAAAGGTCCATTTCTATACTTGGTTAAACCCCAAGTCAGTGTCCAAGGGCAGATTATCCCAACGTTACTGAGGTGGTTTGTGTCCAGGAGTGATCTGGTCCAATGGAGACAGGTGGAAGGAGATGAGACGCTTCGCTCTGACCAACCTCAGGGACTTTGGGATGGGCAGGAAAGTCTGTGAGGAGAAGATCATAGAAGAAACCCAGTGTCTCAGCCAGGTCTTCAACAGTTTCAAAGGTGAGACTAAACCAGGACTAAACCGGGACTAAACCTGGACTAAATCAGGACTAAACATGGACTAAACCGGGACAAAATCAGGACTAAACTGGGACTAAATCGGGACTAAACCGGGACTTAAACCAGGACAAAACCGGGAGTAAATCAGGACTAAACATAGACTAAACCGGGACTAAATCAGGACTAACCTAGGACTAAACAGGACTAAACCAGTACAAACCTGACAGTAAACCTGCACTAAACCAAGTCTAAATCAGGTCTAAATAAGGACTAACCTAGGACTAAACCAGGACTAAATCAAGACTAACCTATGTCTAAACAGAACTAAATCAGGACTAGCCTGAGACTAAACCTGAGCGGTATTCCACGAACGCGGCTAAGCGCAAAGCCCGACTTTATTCGACAGTCCGCACTAGTTTTAGTGAGAGTTCAGTTCCATGACTCTTGCTAACCTTAGTCCCCGCTGCGTTACTGGGACAACACAGTCGTCGGAGCTAGCCTGGTCCCAGGCAGGCTAAAGACGAGGCTTAAACAGGCCGTGTCGCAGAGAATACGTACCGGAAGTAAACACAGTGTCAAAAAACAGTTCCGCACACCTCCCGCATGACTATCTGTGTTGTCCGAAAACAATAACAGCAAAAAAAATATATTACCTTACATTCTTGGTCAGTTTTGACAAATTTCTACTAATTTAAAAATATTATTTTGAACCGCTGTCTTTAGGACATTATCAAATAGAAGAATTCCAGATCCCTCACAGAGAAAGACTTTAGTCAAGTGGTTAAGTCCTGCATCTTTCATGTGGGAGTACCGGGTTTGATTCTTATTACTGACGTATTCATGCGCAAGTCAATTATGTGTTACATTTTCACAAATTTACATTTGCCACACATTACACAAATGTGAATGAATTTAACCTACAATTATTCATATCATAGAATTTATATCAGCTGGGCCTAACATCACTCTCACTTGGCGACATTGACACTTTATATTTTATGTGACATCTCTATGAAAGAATACAGTTACAGGTAAACCTTTACTTTTAAAACAAAATGTAGCCAGATAACAGGGATACTCCATGATGCAACATTTCAATGATTCAACAAATTTGCTTCAGAGATGCTGTGCAAGTCTCTTTAATGAAATCCTATTTATCAATGTCCATCAATAGGCATAAAACAATAAAAGACATTAGGTATGACATTCTGGTGTGAGGCCACTGCTGGAGGACTGCTGAGGGTCAGGCAAGGCACTGCTGGAGGACTGCTGAGGGTCAGGCAAGGCACTGCTGGAGGACTGCTGAGGGTCAGGTAAGGCACTGCTGGAGGACTGCTGAGGAGGGTCCAAGTGTACGCCATCTTCAGTAACTAGAACACAAGCATACTATTAAAATACACAAATGCTTGGATTACAGCTGAGGCAAGCATTAACCTAGAGAATACCTTGAATATACTCTTCACAAGAACTCGCAGGAAGGATCTTTGATGGGGTCCCTCCTTCAGTTACCTCCACCAGTGGGCGACCCCGGTTTAGGGCCAGTGCCAGCTCCTCTGCAGGTGAAAGGTTTTGAGGGGGGCTCCCACCTCCTGTGGCTTGGTAGCTACTGTTCATTTTAAATTAAATTAAGGTACCATTTCAACACTATTACTAATTTCACTGAATAATAATATTAATATTAGCCTACTTACCACTAGGGGTGGGTACTGGCAAAGAAGTCACGATTCAATTCGAATCACGATTCATTTGCCACGATGTGATACTATCACGATGCATCACGATACTTGAATTATTGCGATGTATTGCAATATATTCGACATACTTCAGTGAAAATGTACCAAAACAAAGAGGATAACTTAAATGGGTAGTGTCTTCAATTGATACAGAACTCTGAGCAACTCAATTCAGAACTGAATTTATTGAATAACAAAAACAAATAAACCAAACCAATAACAAAAAAAGTGCATAGGATTTTTTCTAAAACAAAAAATGATGTTCAAACATTTGCCATTTTGGAGGTAGCTACCATCATAACAAACAATACCCTTTCACAAAGAAAAAAGTGCATAGGATTTATTTTAAAAAAACTAATAATTTATTTATTTATTAATAATTAATTAATTAATTATTAATTAATAAAAATCGATTTTTGGCATCAAGAATCGATGCAGTATATTGTGAAAGTTAGTATCGCGATGCATTGTCATGACGATTTTTTTGCACACCCCTACTTACCACTCTGCAAAATGTTTTTATGCTTTGTCTTTACCTGCAAAACAGTCCTCTTCACATTATTCCTGCTCAAAGACAAGATAACACAATTTAACGTATTAGTTGGTGTAAAAACTTTTACATAGTAAAAATAAATTACAACTGACAAGACTGCTCTAATATATAATATTTATGACATCAACTGTTCCCCCTGAGTATCGAACTCACACCTCCCACATGCCAAATCGCAGCATATCCTCTCCCCATGGACTTGTCTTGACACCGATGGTGAAAACATACTTTAAAAAACTCAACATTCAGCACTGTTATATGACTTAACTTACGTATTTAAGCGCTCGGCGATCTTCTGCCACACCATGTCTCTCGCCTTGGTTATTGCAAATGAGTGGTGGAGTTCCAAAAGCAACTTTTGTTCTGATGCGCTGAAATAATCGGCCCAAATCTTCAACATAATCACGTTTTTGACAGTCGCTTGTTCTCGGCTTCTTACGTCCCCCGTGCACGTGCCTAGGCCAGGACTGGATAGGCCTGGCTGAAGTTAGCGCCGCTGAGGCGTAGCTGAAATGCGTTAGTGGAACGACTTCAGGCTTTACGCTAAGTTGCCGCTACTTCAGGTGAGGCTTTACCACTTAGGCGCCTCTATGTTTAGCGACGTTCATGGAATACCCCCCTGGACTAAACCAGGTCTAAGCCAGGTCTAAATGAGGACTAACCTAGGATTAAACAGGATAAAATCAGTATTAAACTGATTAGTCAGTATCAGTATCAGTATTGACTAATCTAGAACTAAACCAGGACCAAACAGGCCTAAGCCTGAACTAAATCTGAAGTAAACCTGAACTAACCCGACGTTGTTTTGCATTTTCAAAACAATAAAAGGAACATGGAGATCTAAATATGTGATGTGTTACAGTTAATACCCCGTAGAAGTGTAATACCCCGTCTTTACATGTTTATTCCAGGAAAACCGTTTGACTTGACAGAGCCGATGAACCGTGCCGTTTCAAATATCATCTGCTCTCTGGTGTACGGCAGCCGCTTCGAGTACGACGACCCCGAATTCACGAGTTTGGTCAAAGACGTCAACAGGACCATACAGCTGCAAGGATCCCCGTCGGTACAGGTGAGCCTCAAATGGAGCTGAAATCAGTCACGTCATGTGAAGATGTTTGAAGAGGGGGTATTTTACTTCTATGGGGCATTAACTGTGAACACAGTTAGATCATCATGTTTCCTTTTATTGTTTTGAAATCCCGCTAATGAAACTATCACATGTTGCATCAGGTTTGTCAAGTCGCTGTGTACAGTTTTGTATCATGTTTTTTACATTTATGGAGAATTATTGTGTGGGAGGGTTTGAATAGGGCTCAGGAGAGATCACTAGATTACTCAAACATGCATGGATGAACCTAAAACCTCTTCAGACAGGTTTTTGACAACGAAAGCTCCAAAAAGTCCCTTTTGTATACTCCTCTTTAAGGACAGATTCACTGCACAGACCCTATGGACATACTGAGTTTTAGAAACCTTTACACTAGGTGGGTTTCACATCAGGGGTCTCCAACCTCTCAGCTCTTCACCCCCTTCCAAGTACAGTCATACCTCACCTTACGAAATTAATTCGTTCCAGAAGTGGTTTCGTAACGTGATTTTTTCGTAAGTAGAGTCGCAATGGGGGATTCGGGCTGCTGCGAAGCCGAGTGCGCATCCGAGCGCAAATTATTTGAATTTTTGAGATTTCGCGTTTCGTAACTTGAATTTTCTTTCGTATTCAAATTTTACGTAATCGCGTTTCATAACTTGGATTATTCGTTAGTTGAGTCTTTCGTAAGGTGAGGTATGACTGTATCTCACTACGGGATTTATGAATTATATGTATTATGATTCATAAATAAAAGGTGGTGCCCTCTGCAGGTAGTGGAGAGTCCTTGCCTCAAGAGGAGGAGTCCAAGTATGTCGGGGTCTTGTTCTCGAGTGAGGGGAGGATGAAGCGTGAGATTGACAGGTGGATCGGTGTGGCGTCGGCAGTGATGTGGTCGCTGTACCGGACCGTTGTGGTGAAGAGGGAGCTGAGCCGAAAGGCAAAGTTCTCGATTTACCGTCGATCTACGTTCCTCCCCTCACCTATGGTCATGAGCTCTGGGTAATGACCGAAAGGACAAGATCATGGATACAAGTGGCCGAAATTAGTTTCCTCCACAGAGTGGCTGGGCGCTCCCTTAGAGATAGGGTGAGGAGCTCGGAGTAGAGCCGCTGCTCCTATGTCACCTGAGGTGACTCTGGCCTCCTAAACGCCTCCTTCCCTTATGTGACTATTGCCACTGGTTCCTAACTCTGTGCACTAATAACTGGATAATGTTTTATGTTTTATATTTATTTATGCATCTAACTGTACCTCATACAAGCTTTGCCGTCTTTCTTAAATCAATTTCTTGCGACCGTTAAAGGAGAATTAACGTTTTTTACAATCTGAGCCTTATTTCGGTAAAAAAAACAAGTTGTTTTACTCACTCATAGCACTTTGGTGTCATTCGGAGCATTTCCGGAGATGTTTTAGATTTGCGATATCCGTAACGTGAGTTCTCGGGGCACATGTTTGTGGTCTCCAAATAACACAAACTTTAGCACTTTTCAAATCATAGAAGCTCGATGTCTTAGTCTACACTTTCGTTTGAGTCAAAAGTGGCCTGTAATCTGAGATTTAGCCATAGTTTCGAGTAGATGAGGAGGCCAGTGCACATGTGCAGAGTCACATCTTATTTCACTCTCAGCTCTCGGGACCCAAACATGAAAGGCAAAGCTGTAAATTATGGATAAATCTCGGATTACAGGCCACTTTTGACTCAAATTAAAGTGTAGACTAAGACATTGAGCTTCTATGATTTGAAAAGTGCTAAAGTTTGTGTTATTTGGAGACTGCAAACATGTGCCCCGAGAACCCACGTTACAGAGATCGCAAATCTAAAACATCTCCGGAAGTGCTCCATATGACACCAAAGTGCTATGGGTGCGTAAAATAACTTGTTTTATTACCGAAATAAGGCTAAGATTGTAAAAAACATTAATTCTCCTTTAAAATGAGTAGCTCTCGGGTATTTTTGTTTTGTTAAAGTAGTTCACTGGAAGCGTGAAAAGTCCCTCAGTCATCCAGGTAGAATCCATGATCAAAGGAGAAGTTCAATTTGTCAACTGGACAAAGTTTGTTTGGTTGAAAACGTTTCGCCGCTCATCCGAGAGGCTTCGTCAGCTCTGGTTATTGTACTGGTTAGACCCTGCTTATATCTAGCTGCCGGGAGGCGTGTCTGACAATGACAAAAGCTCTGAAAACGATCCCCCTAATCTGTCTCTTTGTTTTTCAAATTACTCTGACGGCTGTTTTGACCCCCTATTCAACGTCTAACGACCCTCTCCACCCCTCTGCCCTGGCTCTGTTTGACTGGTCTAAGAATCCCATTATAAATGGGAGACAGGTTATATCTCACTCCCCCAAAGTGAGATATAACCTGTGAGATATAACCTGTCTCCCATTTATAATGGGATTCTTAGACCAGTCAAACAGAGCCAGGGCAGAGGGGTGGAGAGGGTCGTTAGACGTTGAATAGGGGGTCGAAACAGCCGTCAGAGTAATTTGAAAAACAAAGAGACAGATTAGGGGGATCGTTTTCAGAGCTTTTGTCATTGTCAGACACGCCTCCCGGCAGCTAGATATAAGCAGGGTCTAACCAGTACAATAACCAGAGCTGACGAAGCCTCTCGGATGAGCGGCGAAACGTTTTCAACCAAACAAACTTTGTCCAGTTGACAAATTGAACTTCTCCTTTGATCATAGTTCACTGGAAGAAAAAGGTTGCACTAGATTTACTAAATGTGTTTTGTGCAGATCTATAACATGTTCCCGTGGCTCGGGCCCCTGGTGCCAAACAGGAATGAAGTTAAGAACAACAGAAAAAAAGCTGAAGAACAGAATAAAAGGTTTTTTCAGAAACTGAGAGAGAGCCTGAACCCACAGATGACCAGAGGCTTGGTGGACAACTTTATGCTGTCTCAGGAAAAGGTCAGTCCCAAACACTGACTGTTTTTAATTTCATCTCAGCAAAATCTACTTTTAAAACTTAGGGTGTTTTCACATATAGTCCCCTTTAAGCGAACCGAACTCAGTCCCCTAAAAGTGGACCAACAAGGGGACCAAGAGAACACAAACTCAGTTCTGTTTGTGTTCACATCGTGAAAGAGGACCGAGTTCTCTTTCTGGTCCACTTAAGCTCTGATGGAGCCTCAGTCCTCTTTCTGTTCACACTGTAGCTTCTCTAGAGCTCTGAGACCTGGTTTAGACCTGGTTTAGTCTTGGTTTAGTCCTGGTTTAGTCTTGGTTTAGTCCTGGTTTAGTGCCGAAATAGATGCAGAAATAATCTGATAATATGACTCACCCATAAGAACGGTATCCATGTATGCACGTGTCACGATCTTTAATAATCCGGAGCTCCGGAGAAAAGGACATATCTCGAACTTATCCCGTGTCCTGAGGCGAGAGTACCTTCTTACGTAACATTAACGTAGCAAGTTAAGGATTCTTCTTCTCTTGGAAATGCCACGTAAATATCAGGCGGCTCGCTCACAGCTGATCGGCGAACAGGCGCAAACACAACAGCGGCAATCGTCATGATTGGCGTGAGCGCGTATCGGTGCGTAATTATGCTGCAACATGATTGGAAGCTGGAGCGCAGTTCGGCCTATGATTGGCTCTTGCCGGCTCTTGGCTCACCGGCTCGTGGTGGTGCACTGCACAAAAGGCGAAGTGAACCCGGAGCGTTATGTGTACACACTGCGCAGGTTAGGCGAACCGTACCGCGGACCTTTTAGCGAACCGTACTGAGACCACCTCCCGAGATGGTCTCAGTTCGGTTCGTTTTAAAGGCGTCTGAGTGCGCTTAGAGTGTTCACATATAAACCTATAATGCTCAGTTAGCGATCTGAGTTCGCTTTAAACGCTGAAAAGGACCAAGTGTGAAAACACCCTTAGACTTAGACAAACTTTATTGATCCACAAGGGACATTATTTGGGTACAGTAGCTCACACATCAAATATAATATATAACAGAGGGTAACAAAAAATAGATGAATAGCAAAAAAAAGAGCAAGAGACCGGTGTGAAATGAGACATAATTATAAAAATAAGTGTATATGTACAAGTCAAAATAAAATAGAAAAATATCAAATAAAATATCAAATCACAGCTATTTACAGGAGACAAGAACCACAGTGCATTAATTTACCGATTGACAGAGCATGAGGTTATCTGTTACTAAAGGTTGGAGTTGTTATACAGTTATAGGGAATATTATCTGTTACCTAAGGGTGAATTGTGGCTCCTGAGGTTGTTTTTTTTTCCTGAAACAAGTTTTAAGTTAAGGATTGTAAAACCCAAAAGCAAATGCACCATCCAAACTCTCAGACTCATGTGTTTTCGGTGATCTTTCATTTGACAGAGCAGCTCTCAGGGACCGCAGAGTCACTGTTTAGTGCGTCTCACTCTGGAGTTCACTTTATTTATTTGGGACAGAGCAGGTTAATGGACAGACATGAAAACACAAGGATGTAAACTCACCGGATTATCGTCAAAGACTCATTTCCATCTGTGGTCCCAAACCGCCAAACAGCTGGAGGAGATGTTTTTCTTTTTTTGTGTTTGTTTTTGTTTTGTTTTTGTTTAATAAATGTACATATTACTGATTTGCACACTGCTTCTTTTTTAATTTTATCCAAAAAACTTTTGATGAGGAAAAATGGGAGATGTCAGATTAACACTTTGCTTCATAATATGCGTGTTCTGAAAAATGTATACAGTGGTCCCTCGTTTATCGCGGGGGTTAGGTTCCAGAAATAACCTGTAATAAGTGAAATCCGCGAAGTAGGACAACTTTATATTTTACAAATATTATACATGTTTTAAGGCTGTAAATGCCTCACCACACACATTATACACTTTTCTCAGACTGGAATTAATATTTTCTCACATTTCACTCTTGTTTAAACACTCAAACTTTCTTAGATTTTCAACAAAATGTATTAATAGTGAAGCGTGGGATGGTGGGGGGGGGGGGGGCACGCGGACACGCGAAACAAGGCAAAGAGCCGCGGTGGTTTAGTCCTGGTTTAGACCTGGTCTAGTCCTGGTTTAGTCCTGGTCTGGTCCCAGTCTGGTCCTCATGTCTTAGTCCCGGTATGGACTTCCTACAGATCCAGTGACTCTTTTTTTTTTTTTTTTTTTTTTTTTCCATTGCATTTATATAGCGCTTTTCATGACATGCCTTTTCATCCCAAAGCGCTCCACAGTTCACCGTTCATTCACTCCACACTTGGTGGTGGTAAGCTACTTTCTGTAGCCACAGCTGCCCTGGGGCAGACTGACGGAAGCGAGGCTGCCAATCTGCGCCATCGGCCCCTCCGACCACCTCCAACACTCATCCGCACTCCACTTTCATACTCATGTCTGGGCTCCTCGTGCGTCCAGCGGGACTCCCGGAGCCCCCCCGGGCCCCCCCTCTATAACATCTATATTAATGTGTCAAACTGAACACATTCTGTACTGTACAGGAGACACGGAGGAGAAGACAATCAGGACGCACAACACAATGTTCATACACTAGAAAAAAAATTGAAAATAAATAAATTTAAAAAATCCGCGAAACAGCGAGGCCGCAAAAAGTGAACCGCGATAGAGCGAGGGACCACTGTATTGCTAAATGGGCTACTGTAGAGTGTGTCTGTCCACACAGGCCATGTCTCATTCCTCGCTTCCTTCTCCTTGATTCCTCTCCTCAATCCTTCAAACCACGGAGTGAAGGAGTGAACCTGAGGGAGGCTTCAGGAGCATACACCAGAGAAAAGAATCAAACTTTCTTGGTCTCAGTGAGGAGTTTAGATCTTCTCTCCTCCCTGTGTCTCCTCTGTGGGTGGAACTTCCTCACCCACTTCCTCCAGAATGGTGCTCACAAACAGATGTCCTTTGCTGTTCTGTTTGCGTTTCTATAAAGTGACAGAGTTTGGGCTAAACTCCTTTCCCAAACCAAACGATCAAACTGAACCAAGTTTCAAAAACTGTTAAAATGAAAAGCAGATGCTCTCCCTGTGTTACTGTAGCAGAGTGGTTAGCCTCCCCTCACTGAGGAGGTTGTGGGTTAAACGCCTGGTCTCTGAGTAGTTTTGACATAATGTATTTAAGGAAACCAAATGATTCAGTTTAAAAAGGCATGCAAGTAACTGGTGGACCCTCTACCAGAAAAGTTACACAGTGCACCATTAAAGTGGCTGTTGTGTTTGATTGACAGGAGGGTGATGTTCCCAACTCTCTGTACAACGACGAGAACCTGCTCCAGACGGTCCTGCAGATGTTTGTAGCAGGAACCGAGACCACATCAACTACTCTGAGATGGGTCTTTCTCGCCATGGCCAAGTACCCAGACATACAGGGTAAGAGGAGCAGGTGTGAGAAGGTTTGTGTGTGAAGAACCTCTCATAATCATAGTCATAGTTTGCTTTAGTGTCGAAAAACCATATGTACATGTACATAGAGTAATTCGAAATTTTGTTTCCCCGCTAGCCAGGCAGGACAGTGATAGAGCGGCTAGGGGAGGGGCCGCTGTGCATGTGCGCACCGCCGACTGGGAGATACAGAGTGAAAAAGATGCAATTACATCAATGACAATTATTCAAAACATGTAATGACAGAAAAACAATTGGACAGGTAACATACAGTGTTTTTTTCTTTGGCAACAAAGGGAAGGGTAGGGCAAGGGAGCAGATCAGAAATCAATTAAATTGATTGAAAACTGAAGTAGTAGAGGCAGATCCTAAAAATAGAATAGACAGGGCAAGTGTTTACATAAATACATGTCAGTGAGTCCAAATAGAGTGCCAATGTTTTTGTAGAGTGCCATGATAAGCGGCAGCTGTCGGCCTTGGACGTGTTTGCGCAGAAGATGCAGTCAAAACAAAACAAAGTCCAGTTGGATCACATTTTCAGGAGAATTGATTAAAGGAGAAATTTATCGTAATCAATAAATTTTTAGAACCCAGGCGAACAAACAATTTGCCAGAAACTTGGTTTCTGTCAGGTCCCCACTTCCTGCAGGTCTGTGCGACTCGCAGTCCTCCCCCTGGCATGTTTGATAATGAATACGGACTGAGCCGCTGTTCCCCACAGTTCCATATCCATTTATCTGCGATGTTATCTAGCGCCAGGGGGGTCCCAAAGATTGGATGGAACAGTTAATCTGTGTTTTCTCCTTCTGATGCTGCCCCACCCCCCACCCCATCCCCCAGGCCAATCCAGATGTCCTGCCATCAAAATTCCAATAGTAATCGCTCCGTGTCCTCCAGTAACAGCAGTGCCAGGTGCATGACACGTCCCTTGTGCATCAGGCAGCATGTTTCCTCAGGACTCTCCGGCGCTCCTCCATGAAAAAAAATATACCAATTGCGTGGGACCAGCTTTTCCAATTCATGATTTAGGATTTTGAAAATCTCTTCATGTTCCGAGGGGGCTTGTACTTTTTCTTAATTAATTTCTGTTTGTCCAGCTTCTGATAAAAGGAGTTGTTTGCCTCATTACAAGTCCCTAAATCTCTTGATTCGTGAGATCTGCTTCAGCTTGGACATGGGAATTGTCAGCACCCAACAAGAGCTCAGTTTGCCATTTCTCAGACCATCCCCAGGGACACCAGCTATACCTACTGTATTCTTATATTTACCCACCAAATTTAGGCAGAATCTAAAAAGAAAAATCTGACTTTCCTCTATGTAGAGCTTGTTCCCAATTCAAATAAGAGTACAGACACAGTCTGAACCTGGAGAGACAGAACCTTCTTCATTGCCGCCCGCACACTCTGAAACTCTCTACCTCAGAAAATCCGTAACTGTAACTGAACTGAACTCCACCAAGGCTGCCCTTTGTCACCAGTTCTGTTTATTGTATTTATGGACAGAATTTCTAGGCACAGTCAGGGGCCGGAGGGGATCCGATTTGGGAACCACAGGATCTCATCTTTGCTACTTGCAGATGATGTTGTCTTGAACCAGGACCTCCAGCGACTGAGATGAGGATCAGCTCCTCCAAATCCAAGGCCATGGTTCTTGACCAGAAAAAGGTGTTTTGCCCTCTCTGGGTGGGTCAGGAGTTTTTGCCTTAAGTGGAGGAGTTCAAGTATCTCGGGTTCTTGTTCATGAGTGAGGGGAGGATGGAGCGTGAGATTGACAGACGGATTGGTGCAGGGTCAGTAGTGATGTGGTGAAGAGGGAGCTGAGCCAAAAGGCAAAGCTCTTGATTTACCGTCAATCTATGTTCCTCCCCTCACCTATGGTCATGAGCTCTGGGTAATGACCGAAAGGACGAGATCGGGGATACAAGCGGCCGAAATGAGTTTCCTCCGTAGAGTAACTGGGCACACCCTTAGAGATAGGGTGAGGAGTTCAGTCACACGGAAGGAGCTTGGAGTAGAGCCACTGCTCCTCCATGTCGAGAGGAGCAGCTGAGGTGGCTCGGGCATCTGTTCCACATGCCTCCTGGACTCCTCCCTCGGGAACATTATGTACTAACATTATGTACTTTTTAAAATGTTTTCTTTGTACAATGTCTTTGAGTGTTTAGAGTCCTGGTTTAGTCCTGGTTTAGTCCTGGTTCAGTTGTGGTTCAGACCCTGTGTCTTTTCCTTTCTCAGACCAGGTTCGTGAGGAGATCTTCAGAGTGATCGGAAGTCGCCAGGTTCAGACTGAGGACAGAAGAGACCTTCCCTTCACAGACGCAGTGATCCATGAGACTCAGAGATTTGGGAACATCGTTCCAATGGCCCTCCCCCATAAAACCAGCCAAGACATCACCTTCCAGGGACACTTCATCAAGAAGGTGAGTCGGAACATATGTCTGGATTTCCTCTGGAAGGTAACACTAAGATTAAAATAGACCATAGTTTTGGTGCAACCTGAAATCTGCTTATCTGACCAAATATAACTGAACCAGTGTTAAATGTCAAAGATTAAGGTTAAAGATCTTATATTACGCAAAATGGACTTTTGTGAGCTTTAAGCTGTGTTATAATGATGTTACCTCATTAAAAATATACCATCTTAAAACTTTTTCGACAGTGTTTGCTAATGTGTGCATTGTGTCTCCATGGTAACTCCTAACCACGACCCTGGTGTGGTGTTTTCAGGGCACTCAAGTGTGGCCGCTCCTCACCTCGGTGCTCTATGACGAGAGCGAATGGGAAAAGCCTCACAGTTTCTATCCAGCTCACTTCCTCCACGAAGACGGAAAGTTCAGGAAGAGAGACGCCTTCATGCCCTTCTCTGCAGGTACTCACAAGCTGGAAATAACTCGACAGGCTCACATGGACCCCTCTCTATACCTGAAGGTGCATTGTGTCACTTTTCACCTGCTTGTTTCAATCGAGATGCCTGGAATTTTCCACAGTGTGACATTAAAAAGCTCTGCGTTAACATTTATTCAATTACAGGTGGTTTTAGAGCTCAAAAATGCCTAGAAAAACAGACATTCAGACTGTGAGTGAGGTCGCCTCTCCACAGATCTGTCCTGTATCTTCATCGGGTTTGGTCTCCATAGAGAGAGAAAGTTTTAAAGTCATACTAAAGACAACAAAGTTTTACTCAAACAATTCAAATTTTGAGTAGTTTTGGTGGTTCATGAACTTGATCTAATGTAAATAATTTAATTTTTCCTATTTTGTTTGATTTAACATTTACTTAAAATGCAGGATTTTTGGTCATTCTTCATGGTTACTAGGATTATTTGGTGATTATTTGTTTATAAATAATTAGTGCTGTCAGGTGATTAAAATTTGTCTCATTAATTATAGTATTTGTAATGAATTAATCTATTTAATCACATTTTAATCTCATGAGAGAGAGAACCCAAATTCTGCGAGTGTGGTTTGGTAGTTTGGTGGTTTGGTGATTTGTTGGTTTGGTGGTTTGTTGGTTTGTTGAAGTGTGCTCACACTCGCTCTATCATCGGTAACAATGGAACTGGTCTGGAAGTGTTTATCATTCAAACGCACGGGGGCCCCCAGGGAACTGTCCTTTCACCCTTCCTCTTCACCATCTACACCTCGGACTTCACCTACAACACGGACAGCTGCCATCTCCAGAAGTTCTCTGATGATTCGGCCGTTGTGGGCTGTGTGTCTGAGGGGAACGAGCTGGAGTACCGCTCGGTCATCAGTGACTTTGTGGACTGGTGTGGGCGAAACCACCTGAGCCTTAAAGGAATAGTAATGTTTTTACAATCTGAACCTTATTTCGGTGATAAAACAATGTCATTTACTCAGCCATTGTGCTTTGGTGTCATTTGGACCATTTCTGGAGATTTTGTAGTTTAGCGATATCCGTTTAACGTGAGTGTTCGGGGCAGAGTGTTGCAGTCACCAAATAACACAAACTTTAGCAATGACAAAAGCTCAATGTGTTAGTCTCCACTTTCGCTGGAGTCAAAAGTGGCCTGTAATCCGAGATCCAGCCATGGTTTCGATTGGATGACGAGGACAGCGCGCATGCACGTATTCACAGCTGATTTGCAGATATGACGACGCTCTCAGCTCTCGGTTACAGTCATAAAGAAGCAAAGGAATAAGAAGAAGAAAACATCTCCGCTTGACAAAATCTAAAATGGTGTGAACATGCATTTATCCCGGTTGTGAAAACAAAATGACAGCTTGGACGAAGTTTTCACAGGCTTCCTCGTCACAATCCGGAGTTATTGAAGCTGTGGCTCGTTGCCTCGAGAATGAACCCAAACATGAAAGGCAAAGCTGTAAGACGTTTGGACCATCGTGTTTGCAGTACCCACTTCAGTCCGGATGATTTTTTACCAGCAAAGGAAAAGAAAGAAGGCCAGTGGATTCAGCTCACGGTTCTGAGAACTAACGCGATACAGATGGCTGTTCTCTGGTGCGCTGCTCCTAAAACTGTCTCCGCTTCATTCTTTCTAACACCTCCTCATCCGTATACTCAGGCTCAAAACGATAGCGACAGCCATCATACTCAAGGAAGTCCTCTTCAGTTTTGAAGTCCGAATCTTCAGCCATGTCTCACTCGCAACAGAAACGTTTTGAGCGTCTTCTAAGCAAAGTAGCGGGATGAATGTGTGCGGTCCTCGTCATCCAATCGAAACCATGGCTGGATCTCGGATTACAGGCCACTTTTGACTCCAGCGCAAGTGTAGACTAACACATTGAGCTTATGTCATTTGAAAAGCGCTAAAGTTTGTGTTATTTGGTGACCACAACCATCTGCCCCAAGCACTCACTTTAAACAGATATCACTAAACTACAAAATCTCTGGACATGGCCAAAGTCGCCTCACCTCCTGAGGACACTGAGGTCAGCTGACTGAGGCACCCCCAGTGCAAGAAGGAGCGCTACCGCAGATCCTTCATCCCCACCACCATCAGACTGTAGAACTCCACTATATAGTCCAAATGTGCAATATTTTCTGTACTCTCTAATTTACTTATTTTTATTCTTATTACTATTTGTCTGCTGCACTTTCTGTTCAAATTTTCTTTTGCACTAAACTGCCTGGAGCTAATGTGGCAAGTGAATTTCTCCTGTGTGAGATCAATGAAGTCTTATCTTATCTATAACATGTATATTCGTTAAAGATTGTGTCTATTTGATTATACTTTTTTACATGCTTCTCTTTATATTATTTATCTATTTTATTTTATTTATTTATTTATTCATTTATTTTTTTGCATGCTCTTGGCATCCAGGGTGGGCAGCAATGTAAGAATTTCATACAGGGAAACGCGTTTCTTTACTGTGCATATGACAATAAAAGCTTTGAATCTCTTTGAATCTCTTATCTTATCTTATAATGCATTAATTTGAAGTGAAATTAATTAATCTAATTAACGCGTACAACTGACAGCCCTACAAATAATTTGATCTATTTACATTTTTCTTTCAATTAATTATTGCTAATATTAATGATAAGTTTACCCAAGAAATGTTTATGTTTTTGCGGCTGTGTCTCCTTATTTAAGACGAGTGCAGGTGCATCATGGGAGGTGGCATGGAGCCAAACAGTTTATTCTTATTCCTGTCGCACTAAGGCAGTGCTTCTCAAATAGTGGGGCGGGCCCCCCTGGGGGGGCGCGGTGTGATGCCAGGGGGGGCGCGTGTGACCCTGGGAAACATGCTTTTTTGCCATACTGTACTAGAACGAAAGTGTAATTGCACATCAACAACAGTAGTTGGCAGTAGCGCTCTCGTTGTCGCTCTGGGGCAGGGTTCGGCGACCTTAAATACGAGATATACGAACAGAACAGACTCACCATCAGCAGAACATCCTCTGTCACAGAAAAAACACGTTATATTCCACTGAGCTTTGAGTTTATGCAAATGGACCAGGTTTTTAAGTTTCGTTTCTGTAAAACGTAAACAAATGTGCACAAAGCTGCATTAAAAGCACATTAATATTTGAGTCCTTAGTGCAAAAAAAGAGTGCAGTGTTTGTTGGAAGTTTCTTTCTTTTTTTGTTTTTAATGTTAATAAAAGGATACATTGTTATGCAGAGGTGTACTAATAATTTTCTAGACAAATAATACTATTAATAGTCGTGCACAGGGAGGGGGGCGTGAAATTTTTTCTTCTTCCTAGGGGGGGCGTCATAGAAAATAATTGAGAAGCACTGCACTAAGGCCACCTCACACTACAGGGTTTTTCAGTCTTTAATGATTTTTAACGCGCAACAAAAAGGAGGAGAAGAATCTGATGAGAGTTTAAATCTTTTTCTCCCTCTCTATCTCCTTCACGCTCTCATGTCCTCCCCCCTCCTCTCTTCTTTCTGTCCACCCTTCCTTCCTTCCTTCCCTCTCTCTCTCTTTCAGGTCGTAGGATTTGTCTGGGAGAGAGTCTCGCTCGGATGGAGTTGTTCATCTTCTTTGTGACTCTGATGCAGCGTTTCCGGTTCACTGCGCCCCCTGGTGTTTCTGAGGAGGATCTGGAAATGAAAGCGAGCGTTGGCTTCACTCTGAGCCCGGTGCCCCACAAACTCTGCGCCGTGTCCTGCGCTTAGAGACGATCCTGACATTTTCAGGAGGAGCTGTTTGGCTTCTCTGGGGTTTCAAAGGTTGTATCGAGGATTTTTTTTGTGTTTCAAATTGTCAATGAAAGTTCAAAATAGCGTTATAGAGATGCAGCAACTTTGGAATTATGATGACCAACAAAAAAAAAAGAATGAAAATCCATCACCTGTGGACGTGGTGGGGCCAGATAAACATTAGCCAATAGATAACGAGACTACCTCGTTTTCTATTGGCTGTTTGGTTGTCAGTCAAAGATTGTTGCAATGGCGGACGAGAATCCACGACCAGTTCGCCGCAAAAGAAATTCCGTTTATGAGGTCGCTGAAAGAAGAAGGGGAAAAGGAACGAAGCCAAACTAAGGTGATTCTTGGAGATTCCTTCCAGCGATGGCGTGCACTGAAGCAGATGAAGGGTCTAAAGACTGACGTGTTGGTTGATAAATTACTTCTAGACAGAAAACTTCAACAGCGATTCTGAACGAGCACCGGATGTAAACAAACGATGATTTCTAGAGTCAGGAGGAGGTGTTTCTACTTGGAGCTGTGGAGGAGGGGGTGGTTTCACGCACGAGGAACATTTGAAAAAGGACAGTCACCGGATTTCACTTTCCTTGGAAAATCTGTGGACTTAAAGGAGAATTAAAGTTTTTTCCAATCTGAGCCTTATTTCGGTAATAAAACAAGTTGTTCTACTCACCCATAGCACTTTGGTGTCATAATTTACAGCTTTGCGTTTCATGTTTGGGTCCCGAGAGCTGAGAGCGAAATAAGCTGTGACTCCGCACATGCGCACTGTCCTTCTCATCTACTCGAAACTATGGATAAATCTCGGATTAGAGGCACTTTTGACTCAAACTAAAGTTTAGACTAAGACATTGAGCTTCTATGATTTGAAAAGTGACAAACTTTGTGTTATTTGGAGACCGCAAACATGTGCCCCGAGAACTCACGTTACGGATATCGCTAAACTAAAACATCTCCGGAAATGCTCCATATGACACCAAAGTGCTATGGGTGAGTAAAACAACTTGTTTTATTACCGAAATAAGGCTCAGATTGTAAAAAAAAATATCCATCAATCCATCCATCCATCTTCTTCCGCTTTTCCATTTCGGGGTCGCAGGGGCAGCAGTCCAAGCAGATCTGCTGCCCAAAACACAATGCACCAGCCCCCATGAATCCTCCCGCGGGTGGTGAGTCCACAGGAGGAATATAATGTCATAAATATCTTGTACTTGTAAAAACATGTGTCTCTCATGTGAAATCAAGTTTTGCAGCTGTACAAAAGCAAAAAGTGCTTGTGCTACTACATTTTGTATCTGTGTGTTTAGAAGTTCCAGAACTGAAGAAGCAGCTTGGATGAGCCGTGAAACGTATTGGACCAAATAAACTTTTGTCCAGTTGACAAATTGAATTTCTCCTTTTGCCATTTTGTACCTGTATCAATATTTTGGTTCGTGTAGAGTAGTTTTCCATAGCTGTATTATTATTTTGTGTTTGCGCAAATCATTTTCGTATATGCACAATTGATTTGAATGTGTGGAAAACAGTGTTGGAGCTGTAGAACTCTTTTGTGTGAGTGACAGGGATGACATCTAGTGTCCGGGTACAACGGTTTGTAAAGCTGCAAAACTTCATTTCACATGTGACACATGTGTTTTTACAAGTACCAGTATTTATGACATGATTTTAATTCCATAAAAATCCTCTATACAACCTTTAACCTCGAACACACACATGCTTAGATCAACTTACTGATTCATTTATTACAATCACAGGTTTATTCTGACATTATTCCACAGAGAATCATATTTAAAACACACAGAACGAAAAGGTGGAGGCTGAAGCTTGAGATTGTTTTGCCTGCCCTTTATTCCTTTGTCACAGCATCATCATGAAACCAGTTTATTCATAAAAACAGCAAGAGAAAACAAACAAGAGACGACTATAGTTCAAACTAAGCATCATAATCCATGGATCTGCCCAGAGTTAAACATTTAAACTTCTTGGGGCACAATTAGAAGTTTTCTGTACAGTCGTTCCTGAGGTCCACCCCTTTAACAAATACACATTTCATAATATTTGTTCTGATTTTCTTTTTGGATAACGTACCTGGACGTACCTTTAAACATATGCTGTAATGACTTTGACTTTTTTAAGAGATGGTTGTTTACTTTTAACATGACTTTCAAAGTGTAAAGGTCAACCAAATCGTAAAATGTCATCGTTTGAAGGTTTATAAATAATGCAATAGTTGGTTCATTATAAGTGCAAAGATCACCATGTTTTTGTCTTTTATTGTGTTGAAAATCGCATTGGTGGTTTTCAGATTTTTTAATGTGACCATGTCCTGCTTCCAGATCAGACAGTTTTTCCTGTTAATTACTCTGTACTTTGGTAAATCAGCAGTTACCACGGCGACACAATGCACACAATCTTCAATAAACTCACAAGATAAAGGTGTTGTCGTTTCTTTGTCTAATCTTTTTTTAAGCCATTTATTTTAATAAATTTCAGAAAAAACAAGAAAAGAAAGAAAAAAAAAATAAAAATAAAAATAAAGTAATAGTATTAAAATAAAAATATATATATACACACACATACATGTATGCATACACATGTACCAGTGACGTGCGGTGAGGGTCGTGTCTGAGGCTCTGACGTCGTCACAATCAGATTTACAAATCTGTAAACCAGGGCCAGTTTCTCTCCCTGTAAGTGACTGGAGCTCGGAATATTTTTGATGTGAAGCTGAAAATTAATTATTATTGTTCAGTGCATTTTCCAGAGCACCGAGTAGCGTCATAAATTAAAATAGTGACGTTTTTAGCGCAATCTGGCTCTGAATGTGAGTGGTGGACCGCTCATGTTTAACGAGGCTTCTTTGCAAATGTTTCAGGTCACAATATCCATCTGAGTCCAGACATCGTCACAGCAGGTTGAGAAAAGAAGGAAAAGCAGAAAAGACGATTTCTTCCCACGCTGTTTGAAAAGAGCGAGTCTTTCGTCCCGTAGTCTGGAGCAAACCCTTCAGCTCCGGCGTTGGTCTTCCTTTAATTCTAACCTCCTGCTTCAGCCCAAAGTCCAGTTTAGAAAACTGCTCGAGCTTTAATATGAAATCTTCCTCCATTTAAAAAGTTAGGCCAGAAAAAAAATTTAAAAAATAAAAAAGATTATTAAACTTGCTAACTGCTAATTGTATCTTGTGTCATTTATTCTAATCTGCTGCTCCAGGAGTTGCAGAAGAATCCCTGAGTGCCTCTACCATGAGGCCAGGGAACTACGAGCCTCTTCACCGCCGCTTTAACCCGGCGCCTTTTCACCGCCGCTTTAACCCGGCGCCTTTTCACCGCCGCTTTATCCCGGGGCCTTTCCACCGCCGTTTTAACCCGGCGCCTTTTCACCGCCGCTTTAACCCGGCGCCTTTTCACCGCCGCTTTAACCCGGCGCCTTTTCACCGCCGCTTTAACCCGGCGCCTTTTCACCGCCGCTTTATCCCGGGGCCTTTCCACCGCCGCTTTAACCCGGCGCCTTTTCACCGCCGCTTTAACCCGGCGCCTTTTCACCGCCGCTTTATCCCGGGGCCTTTCCACCGCCGTTTTAACCCGGCGCCTTTTCACCGCCGCTTTAACCCGGCGCCTTTTCACCGCCGCTTTATCCCGGGGCCTTTCCACCGCCGTTTTAACCCGGCGCCTTTGCACCGCCGCTTTAACCCGGTGCCTTTTCACCGCCGCTTTAGCGCAGAATCTGAATGGTAAAAGTGAACATTCAGTTATTTTGAATAAAAAAAGAATTAAAATGGCAAAGTTAAATAGAAAATAACTTTATAGTACAAATCATTGGATAAATATATTTTATTTATTTTTTCATTTTACTTTTTTTCTGTGAAAAGGCCTCACCTGCCTCACCTGACTGCAGGTCATGTACATTATATAGATTTATATATACATACAGATACGCATATTACATGTATGTATGTGTGCACATACATGCATATACATACACATACATGCACATATACACACATACAAAAAAGGAGGGGGGGGGGGCAATTAACCCACTTCCTGCAGCCTGTAGCCAACATAATGCATGCAATTCCTCTAATGCTGGTTTGTGCATGTTCAGGAAGTACCTAGGAACATTTGCAAGCACTTGTTTCTTGTAGAACTGCTCAGAGGCTGAACAACATCCGGGTGATGGAAGCTAAGTAGTGGAAGTAGCAAAGCTCCGTTTTGAGGCTGAAAAGTTTCAGAAATTTTCCAACGTGAGGTAAGTTGTACTAAGATTTAAAAAAAATGTACCAGTTTATTGACTCCATCTTCAACTTATATATTGGAATAAACTTTATGTGAATGATAGTTTGTTGCGAATTAGCGACATCCGTCCATAAGAGCTAACTGCGCTAGCCTCTATAGCTTGCATACATACAGCAATAATGAGTGCATTTAGATTGATTTCAGTGCCAACAAACATTGTTTTTAGAAATCACAATTCTACCAAATTTCTATAATCACTGAGTAAAATAGCATTCTGGAATATTTTTTTTTTCTATATTTTACACAGAACAAAATGAAGCTGTCTATGTTTTATGCAAAGCGACCACCAGGTGGACCCCAGCCCAGGCTGTACCTGTGGAAAGTGATGATGATGATGATGTCTCAGTGACAGTGGGGATGATGATGAGGACGACATTCTCAGACCAGGTGATGAAAATAGCAGTAATAATAATGCTGTCACTGACTTTATATTTATAAATGTAACCATGTGTAAATGATTTTATTATGTAGATAAATTGTCACCTTTTTTTAAAGTTTTTTTTTTCCTACATCAGGAGATGACAGCAGCAGCAGGAGCAGCAGTGATGAAGATGCCAATGAAAATGGCACTGATGCCCTTCCCCCAAAATTATACTTACAATATGTGCTATAGATAAATTAATAATCTGTACTTCATTTAGCACCAGTTAGAAAGCAAAAACACTGACAATTATTTATTTATTATTATTATTTTAAGATTTGTAAATAAATTCAGGCGCCAAGGGGTTAATATTACGAACAGGGACTGTGCATTATCTACGATTCATATAGTGAATTATTATTATTATTAATAATAATAATAATAATAATAATAATAATAATAATAATAATATTATTATTAATATTATTATTATTATTATCACAGCACTTGCAGTTTATAAATTATATATTGCTTTCTTTTTCTTTCTTTCATTCCTTTTTGTTTAGTCTTAACTAGGTGTCATTTAGAGCTTTTGGTAGCTGAGCAATTAAAAATATGTATTTAATTAATTTTGAGTTGGGTAATCAATATTTAGAAAATTGTGAGGAAAAAATCTCAGATGAGTTTAGCCCTGACTTTCGTACATGTAAATCAGATTATTGAGCAATTACAGTGGTCCCTCTTTTATCGCGGGGGTTAGGTTAACCCGTAATAAGTGAAATCTGCGAAGTAGGACAACTTCACCACACAATATGTGCTATACGCTTTTCTCAGACTGTAATTAACATTTTCTCACATTTCTCTCTTGTTTAATCACTCAAACGTTCATAGATTTTCAACAAAATGTATTAATAGTGAAGCGTGGGAAGGGGAGGGGCCCTTTGATCATTGTCAAATCTATAAAGCAACATGACCGGCGTCATGACCAGGTTTAGACCTGGTCTAGTCCTGGTTTAGTCCAGGTTTAGACCTGGCTTAGACCTGGTTTAGTCCTGGTTTCGTCCTGGTTTAGTCCACGTTTAGTCCCGGTCTGATCCCGGTCTGCTCCCGGTCTGGTCCCGGTCTGGTCCCGGTCTGGTCCCGGTCTGGTCCCAGTCTGGTCCTGGTCTGGTCCTCATGTCTTAGTCCCGGTCTGGTCCCGGTCTGGTCCCGGTCTGGTCCTCATGTCTTAGTCCCGGTCTGGTCCCGGTCTGGTCCCGGTCTGGTCCCGGTCTGGTCCTCATGTCTTAGTCCTGGTCTAGTCCTGGTCTGGTCCTGGTCTGGTCCCAGTCTGGTCCCGGTCTGTTCCTCATGTCTTAGTCCTGGTCTAGTCCCGGTCTGGTCCCGGTCTAGTCCCAGTCTGGTCCTCATGTCTTAGTCCTGGTCTAGTCCCGGTCTGGTCTCGGTCTAGTCCCAGTCTGGTCCCAGTCTGGTCACAGTCTGGTTCGGTCTGGACTTCCTACAGATCCAGTGACTCATGTCTGGGCTCCTCGTGCATCCAGCGGGACTCCCGGAGCCCCCCGGGTCCCCCCCGGAGCCCCCCCAGATTTAGGCTGAGTTTTTCTCTCAAACACTCAAAAACACTCAAGAGGAAATACAGGAAGTGCTCCACTGTGTTTTTAAACTCCACACACTTTCACTAGAATCATTTGGCTCATTTCAGGCCTGGAAATGCTGATCTCGACTGAACTAAAGGTAAAAAGGAGCTGTTCACACTTGAAAACGACCACTTGATGACATCACAAGGTGGAGCAGAGCGTTTGGAGGTTTGGAGATGTAAACAGACGAGTAATAAAGTGTCACTCAAACATGTGAATGAAACAAAACAACTCCAGGTGTGTTTTTGAGGAGGAAATAACATTTTAACATGGCTTAAAGCTCACAAGAGTCCACTTTGCTTAATACAGGACCCTTAAGCATAAAAACAAATGCTAAAACAATAAAGTACTTCTTTTTCTGCTTTTCTGTTCTCGTATTTACCCAAACTAATCTGGGATGTCCTGGAGCACTTTGCGGAGGGAGTTTTATTTCTGTTGTTCGTGTCTTGTTTTGCTGGTTAAACCTGAGACCTGCCTCGAGCTAAACAGGAGGTTTAGGACACGTCCTCACTAGATTTGTGGATTTGGTTTGATCGTGTTCCAAGTACTGGTTTAGTCCTGGTTTAGTCCTGGTTTAGCCCTGGTTTAATCCTGTATTTGGTCCTGGTTTAGTCCTGGCTTAGCCCAGGTTTAGTCCTGTACTTGGTCCTGGTTTAGCCCTAGTTTAATCCTCGTTTAGTCCTGTATTTGGTCCTGGTTTAGCCCTAGTTTATTCCTGTATTTGGTCCTGGTTTAGCCCTGGTTAAGTCCTGGTTTAATCCTGTATTTGGTCCTGGTATAGCCCTAGTTTAGTCCTGGTTTAGGCCTGGTTTAATCCTCGTTTATTCCTGTACTTGGTCGTGGTTTAGCCCTAGTTTAGCCCTGGTTAAGTCCTGTATTTGGTCCTGGTTTAATCCTGGTTTAGTCCTGTATTTGGTCCTGGTTTAATCCTGGTTTAATCCTGTATTTGGTCCTGGTTTAGCCCTAGTTTAGTCCTGGTTTAGCCCTAGTTTAATCCTCGTTTAGTCCTGTATTTGGTCCTGGTTTAGCCCTAGTTTAGTCCTGGTTTAGCCCTGGTTTAATCCTGTATTTGGTCCTGGTTTAGCCCTAGTTTATTCCTGTATTTGGTCCTGGTTTAGTCCTGGTTAAGTCCTGGTTTAATCCTGTATTTGGTCCTGGTATAGCCCTAATTTAGTCCTGGTTTAGCCCTGGTTTAATCCTGTATTTGGTCCTGGTTTAGCCCTAGTTTAATCCTCGTTTAGTCCTGTATTTGGTCCTGGTTTAGCCCTAGTTTAGTCCTGGTTTAGCCCTGGTTTAATCCTGTATTTGGTCCTGATTTAGCCCTAGTTTATTCCTGTATTTGGTCCTGGTTTAGCCCTGGTTAAGTCCTGGTTTAATCCTGTATTTGGTCCTGGTATAGCCCTAGTTTAGTCCTGGTTTAGGCCTGGTTTAATCCTCGTTTATTCCTGTACTTGGTCGTGGTTTAGCCCTAGTTTAGCCCTGGTTAAGTCCTGTATTTGGTCCTGGTTTAATCCTGGTTTAGTCCTGTATTTGGTCCTGGTTTAATCCTGGTTTAATCCTGTATTTGGTCCTGGTTTAGCCCTAGTTTAGTCCTGGTTTAGCCCTAGTTTAATCCTCGTTTAGTCCTGTATTTGGTCCTGGTTTAGCCCTAGTTTAGTCCTGGTTTAGCCCTGGTTTAATCCTGTATTTGGTCCTGGTTTAGCCCTAGTTTATTCCTGTATTTGGTCCTGGTTTAGTCCTGGTTAAGTCCTGGTTTAATCCTGTATTTGGTCCTGGTATAGCCCTAATTTAGTCCTGGTTTAGCCCTGGTTTAATCCTGTATTTGGTCCTGGTTTAGCCCTAGTTTAATCCTCGTTTAGTCCTGTATTTGGTCCTGGTTTAGCCCTAGTTTAGTCCTGGTTTAGCCCTGGTTTAATCCTGTATTTGGTCCTGATTTAGCCCTAGTTTATTCCTGTATTTGGTCCTGGTTTAGTCCTGGTTAAGTCCTGGTTTAATCGTGTATTTGGTCCTGGTATAGCCCTAGTTTAGTCCTGGCTTAGGCCTGGTTTAATCCTCGTTTATTCCTGTACTTGGTCGTGGTTTAGCCCTAGTTTAGCCCTGGGTTAGTCCTGTATTTGGTCCTGGTTTAGCCCTGGTTTAATCCTGTATTTGGTCCTGGTTTAGCCCTAGTTTAGTCCTGGTTTAGCCCTGGTTTAATCCTGTATTTGGTCCTGGTTTAGCCCTAGTTTAATCCTCGTTTAGTCCTGTATTTGGTCCTGGTTTAGCCCTAGTTTAGTCCTGGTTTAGCCCTGGTTTAGTCCTGTATTTGGTCCTGGTTTAGCCCTGGTTTAATCCTGTATTTGGTCCTGTATAAGGACTCTTCCGTCTGCTACCCTCTGGTAGACGATACAGGAGCCTGCCAGCATGCACAAAAAGACTCAAAGACAGATATTACCCCCAAGCTGTCAGACTACTGAACTCTGGGTAATACTCTAAATAATACTGAACTCTCAATAATACTGCACTAAACTACCTTCCATTATGCATAATATGTTTACTGCTGCTGCTCTATATGAATATATCATGTTTGTCACTACCTCACTGTAAATTACTGTTACATGTGCAATATTTATACCACACTATGTGCAATATTTATACCACACTATGTGCAACATTTATATCATACTATGTGCAATACGAAATCCACATGCAAAACCTACACCACACCATATTATGTGCAATCTGTGAAATACTTACACCTTATTTGATCTTGATTTAATCCTACCTGCACCTTGTACATTGTACCTTGTTTTGTTTTTTTGTTTTTTATTACATATTTTATTATATTGTTTATTATATTGTTTACTTCTTCCCCTGCAATTTACAACACTTTTTTTACCATGTACTATTATTGCTGTTATTAGTACTTCTTGACTATCTTAGTGAGTCAACGGTTCTTCTGATCCTAAGCATTTCATTGCATTGTTGACCTTGTGTTGATTCTGCATATGACAAATAAACAATCTTGAATCTTGAATCTTGGTTTAGTCCTGGTTTAGTCCTAGTTTAATCCTGTATTTAGTCCTGGTTTAGTCCTGGTTTAGTCCTAGTTTAATCCTGTATTTAGTCCTGGTTTAGCCCTAGTTTAATCCTGTATTTAGTCCTGGTTTAGTCCTGGTTTAGCACTAGTTTAGTCCTGGTTTAGCCCTGGTTTAATCCTGTATTTTGTCCTGGTTTAGCCCTAGTTTAGTCCTGGTTTAGCCCTAGTTTAATCCTGTATTTAGTCCTGGTTTAGTCCTGGTTTAGCACTAGTTTAGTCCTGGTTTAGCCCTAGTTTAATCCTGTATTTAGTCCTGGTTTAGTCCTGGTTTAGCACTAGTTTAGTCCTGGTTTAGCCCTAGTTTAATCCTGTATTTAGTCCTGATTTAGTCCTGGTTTAGCCCTAGTTTAGTCCTGGTTTAGCCCTGGTCTAGTCCTGTATTTGGTCCTGGTTTAGTCCTGGTTTAGCATATTTTGAGCTCATGTTTGCATAATATGGAAAAGTCTAATACCCAGTCAGATTTGCATTGTGCTCCACTGTGTTTTTAAAGTGGAATAGACCATTTTGAGCTTTGGAAAGGTAGACAGACGAGTAAACCAGGATTACTCAGACACGCCTGGAATGTTCCGCAGTGTAACTTTAAACAGCTCTACTTTACGTTTATTCAATTTATTATTCAAGGTTTAACGTCATAGTGTGGAAAATTCCAGACGAAGCAAAAACATCTCCACGGACAAAAGGATTTGGATTTTTAACAGTTGTCATGTTAAAAAAACAAACAATAAAAAAACAGTCCATGTCTCAGCTCCTCCCAGAAGTTTAGAATTTTCCTCCAGGCCGTCTCCACCTCTCCCTCGTTCTTCTTCTCTCAGACCATCATGGCCACTGAGCTCTCCCTGCAGCTCTTTAACTCCATCTTTATTCTCGGATTTGTGTTACTTCTCTTCATTGGTTATTTCATTTCCTCAAACTCCAATGAGAAGGAGCCTCCTGGACCTCGGCCGCTCCCGGTGCTCGGAAACCTGCTCAAACTTGACCTCAAAAACCTGCCTGATTCAATATGGAAGGTAACGCTGTGTTTTTACTGCACACAAATTCTATATTTGGTCCTGGTTTAGTCCTGGTTTAGCCCTAGTTTAGTCCTGTATTTGGTCCTGGTTTAGTCCTGGCTTAGCCCTAGTTTAGTTCTGTATTTGGTCCTGGTTTAGTCCTGGTTTAGCCCTGGGTTAACACTGTATTTGGTCCTGGTTTAGCCTTAGGTTTGTCCTGGTTTAGCCCTAGTTTAGTCCTGTATTTGGTCCTGGTTTAGTCCTGGTTTAGTCCTGGTTTAGCCCTGGTTTAATCCTGTATTTGGTCCTGATTTAGCCCTAGTTTATTCCTGTATTTGGTCCTGGTTTAGCCCTGGTTAAGTCCTGGTTTAATCCTGTATTTGGTCCTGGTATAGCCCTAGTTTAGTCCTGGTTTAGGCCTGGTTTAATCCTCGTTTATTCCTGTACTTGGTCGTGGTTTAGCCCTAGTTTAGCCCTGGTTAAGTCCTGTATTTGGTCCTGGTTTAATCCTGGTTTAGTCCTGTATTTGGTCCTGGTTTAATCCTGGTTTAATCCTGTATTTGGTCCTGGTTTAGCCCTAGTTTAGTCCTGGTTTAGCCCTAGTTTAATCCTCGTTTAGTCCTGTATTTGGTCCTGGTTTAGCCCTAGTTTAGCCCTAGTTTAGTCCTGTATTTGGTCCTGGTTTAGTCCTGGCTTAGCCCTAGTTTAGTTCTGTATTTGGTCCTGGTTTAGTCCTGGTTTAGCCCTGGGTTAACACTGTATTTGGTCCTGGTTTAGCCTTAGGTTTGTCCTGGTTTAGCCCTAGTTTAGTCCTGTATTTGGTCCTGGTTTAGTCCTGGTTTAGTCCTGGTTTAGCCCTGGTTTAATCCTGTATTTGGTCCTGATTTAGCCCTAGTTTATTCCTGTATTTGGTCCTGGTTTAGCCCTGGTTAAGTCCTGGTTTAATCCTGTATTTGGTCCTGGTATAGCCCTAGTTTAGTCCTGGTTTAGGCCTGGTTTAATCCTCGTTTATTCCTGTACTTGGTCGTGGTTTAGCCCTAGTTTAGCCCTGGTTAAGTCCTGTATTTGGTCCTGGTTTAATCCTGGTTTAGTCCTGTATTTGGTCCTGGTTTAATCCTGGTTTAATCCTGTATTTGGTCCTGGTTTAGCCCTAGTTTAGTCCTGGTTTAGCCCTAGTTTAATCCTCGTTTAGTCCTGTATTTGGTCCTGGTTTAGCCCTAGTTTAGTCCTGGTTTAGCCCTGGTTTAATCCTGTATTTGGTCCTGGTTTAGCCCTAGTTTATTCCTGTATTTGGTCCTGGTTTAGTCCTGGTTAAGTCCTGGTTTAATCCTGTATTTGGTCCTGGTATAGCCCTAATTTAGTCCTGGTTTAGCCCTGGTTTAATCCTGTATTTGGTCCTGGTTTAGCCCTAGTTTAATCCTCGTTTAGTCCTGTATTTGGTCCTGGTTTAGCCCTAGTTTAGTCCTGGTTTAGCCCTGGTTTAATCCTGTATTTGGTCCTGATTTAGCCCTAGTTTATTCCTGTATTTGGTCCTGGTTTAGTCCTGGTTAAGTCCTGGTTTAATCGTGTATTTGGTCCTGGTATAGCCCTAGTTTAGTCCTGGCTTAGGCCTGGTTTAATCCTCGTTTATTCCTGTACTTGGTCGTGGTTTAGCCCTAGTTTAGCCCTGGGTTAGTCCTGTATTTGGTCCTGGTTTAGCCCTGGTTTAATCCTGTATTTGGTCCTGGTTTAGCCCTAGTTTAGTCCTGGTTTAGCCCTGGTTTAATCCTGTATTTGGTCCTGGTTTAGCCCTAGTTTAATCCTCGTTTAGTCCTGTATTTGGTCCTGGTTTAGCCCTAGTTTAGTCCTGGTTTAGCCCTGGTTTAGTCCTGTATTTGGTCCTGGTTTAGCCCTGGTTTAATCCTGTATTTGGTCCTGTATAAGGACTCTTCCGTCTGCTACCCTCTGGTAGACGATACAGGAGCCTGCCAGCATGCACAAAAAGACTCAAAGACAGATATTACCCCCAAGCTGTCAGACTACTGAACTCTGGGTAATACTCTAAATAATACTGAACTCTCAATAATACTGCACTAAACTACCTTCCATTATGCATAATATGTTTACTGCTGCTGCTCTATATGAATATATCATGTTTGTCACTACCTCACTGTAAATTACTGTTACATGTGCAATATTTATACCACACTATGTGCAATATTTATACCACACTATGTGCAACATTTATATCATACTATGTGCAATACGAAATCCACATGCAAAACCTACACCACACCATATTATGTGCAATCTGTGAAATACTTACACCTTATTTGATCTTGATTTAATCCTACCTGCACCTTGTACATTGTACCTTGTTTTGTTTTTTTGTTTTTTATTACATATTTTATTATATTGTTTATTATATTGTTTACTTCTTCCCCTGCAATTTACAACACTTTTTTTACCATGTACTATTATTGCTGTTATTAGTACTTCTTGACTATCTTAGTGAGTCAACGGTTCTTCTGATCCTAAGCATTTCATTGCATTGTTGACCTTGTGTTGATTCTGCATATGACAAATAAACAATCTTGAATCTTGAATCTTGGTTTAGTCCTGGTTTAGTCCTAGTTTAATCCTGTATTTAGTCCTGGTTTAGTCCTGGTTTAGTCCTAGTTTAATCCTGTATTTAGTCCTGGTTTAGCCCTAGTTTAATCCTGTATTTAGTCCTGGTTTAGTCCTGGTTTAGCACTAGTTTAGTCCTGGTTTAGCCCTGGTTTAATCCTGTATTTTGTCCTGGTTTAGCCCTAGTTTAGTCCTGGTTTAGCCCTAGTTTAATCCTGTATTTAGTCCTGGTTTAGTCCTGGTTTAGCACTAGTTTAGTCCTGGTTTAGCCCTAGTTTAATCCTGTATTTAGTCCTGGTTTAGTCCTGGTTTAGCACTAGTTTAGTCCTGGTTTAGCCCTAGTTTAATCCTGTATTTAGTCCTGATTTAGTCCTGGTTTAGCCCTAGTTTAGTCCTGGTTTAGCCCTGGTCTAGTCCTGTATTTGGTCCTGGTTTAGTCCTGGTTTAGCATATTTTGAGCTCATGTTTGCATAATATGGAAAAGTCTAATACCCAGTCAGATTTGCATTGTGCTCCACTGTGTTTTTAAAGTGGAATAGACCATTTTGAGCTTTGGAAAGGTAGACAGACGAGTAAACCAGGATTACTCAGACACGCCTGGAATGTTCCGCAGTGTAACTTTAAACAGCTCTACTTTACGTTTATTCAATTTATTATTCAAGGTTTAACGTCATAGTGTGGAAAATTCCAGACGAAGCAAAAACATCTCCACGGACAAAAGGATTTGGATTTTTAACAGTTGTCATGTTAAAAAAACAAACAATAAAAAAACAGTCCATGTCTCAGCTCCTCCCAGAAGTTTAGAATTTTCCTCCAGGCCGTCTCCACCTCTCCCTCGTTCTTCTTCTCTCAGACCATCATGGCCACTGAGCTCTCCCTGCAGCTCTTTAACTCCATCTTTATTCTCGGATTTGTGTTACTTCTCTTCATTGGTTATTTCATTTCCTCAAACTCCAATGAGAAGGAGCCTCCTGGACCTCGGCCGCTCCCGGTGCTCGGAAACCTGCTCAAACTTGACCTCAAAAACCTGCCTGATTCAATATGGAAGGTAACGCTGTGTTTTTACTGCACACAAATTCTATATTTGGTCCTGGTTTAGTCCTGGTTTAGCCCTAGTTTAGTCCTGTATTTGGTCCTGGTTTAGTCCTGGCTTAGCCCTAGTTTAGTTCTGTATTTGGTCCTGGTTTAGTCCTGGTTTAGCCCTGGGTTAACACTGTATTTGGTCCTGGTTTAGCCTTAGGTTTGTCCTGGTTTAGCCCTAGTTTAGTCCTGTATTTGGTCCTGGTTTAGTCCTGGTTTAGTCCTGGTTTAGCCCTGGTTTAATCCTGTATTTGGTCCTGATTTAGCCCTAGTTTATTCCTGTATTTGGTCCTGGTTTAGCCCTGGTTAAGTCCTGGTTTAATCCTGTATTTGGTCCTGGTATAGCCCTAGTTTAGTCCTGGTTTAGGCCTGGTTTAATCCTCGTTTATTCCTGTACTTGGTCGTGGTTTAGCCCTAGTTTAGCCCTGGTTAAGTCCTGTATTTGGTCCTGGTTTAATCCTGGTTTAGTCCTGTATTTGGTCCTGGTTTAATCCTGGTTTAATCCTGTATTTGGTCCTGGTTTAGCCCTAGTTTAGTCCTGGTTTAGCCCTAGTTTAATCCTCGTTTAGTCCTGTATTTGGTCCTGGTTTAGCCCTAGTTTAGTCCTGGTTTAGCCCTAGTTTAATCCTGTATTTAGTCCTGGTTTAGTCCTGGTTTAGCACTAGTTTAGTCCTGGTTTAGCCCTAGTTTAATCCTGTATTTAGTCCTGGTTTAGTCCTGGTTTAGCACTAGTTTAGTCCTGGTTTAGCCCTAGTTTAATCCTGTATTTAGTCCTGATTTAGTCCTGGTTTAGCCCTAGTTTAGTCCTGGTTTAGCCCTGGTCTAGTCCTGTATTTGGTCCTGGTTTAGTCCTGGTTTAGCATATTTTGAGCTCATGTTTGCATAATATGGAAAAGTCTAATACCCAGTCAGATTTGCATTGTGCTCCACTGTGTTTTTAAAGTGGAATAGACCATTTTGAGCTTTGGAAAGGTAGACAGACGAGTAAACCAGGATTACTCAGACACGCCTGGAATGTTCCGCAGTGTAACTTTAAACAGCTCTACTTTACGTTTATTCAATTTATTATTCAAGGTTTAACGTCATAGTGTGGAAAATTCCAGACGAAGCAAAAACATCTCCACGGACAAAAGGATTTGGATTTTTAACAGTTGTCATGTTAAAAAAACAAACAATAAAAAAACAGTCCATGTCTCAGCTCCTCCCAGAAGTTTAGAATTTTCCTCCAGGCCGTCTCCACCTCTCCCTCGTTCTTCTTCTCTCAGACCATCATGGCCACTGAGCTCTCCCTGCAGCTCTTTAACTCCATCTTTATTCTCGGATTTGTGTTACTTCTCTTCATTGGTTATTTCATTTCCTCAAACTCCAATGAGAAGGAGCCTCCTGGACCTCGGCCGCTCCCGGTGCTCGGAAACCTGCTCAAACTTGACCTCAAAAACCTGCCTGATTCAATATGGAAGGTAACGCTGTGTTTTTACTGCACACAAATTCTATATTTGGTCCTGGTTTAGTCCTGGTTTAGCCCTAGTTTAGTCCTGTATTTGGTCCTGGTTTAGTCCTGGCTTAGCCCTAGTTTAGTTCTGTATTTGGTCCTGGTTTAGTCCTGGTTTAGCCCTGGGTTAACACTGTATTTGGTCCTGGTTTAGCCTTAGGTTTGTCCTGGTTTAGCCCTAGTTTAGTCCTGTATTTGGTCCTGGTTTAGTCCTGGTTTAGTCCTGGTTTAGCCCTGGTTTAATCCTGTATTTGGTCCTGGTTTAGCCTTAGTTTAGTCCTGGTTTAGCCCTGGTTTAGTCCTGTATTTGGTCCTGGTTTAGCCTTAGGTTAGTCCTGGTTTAGCCCTAGTTTAATCCTGTATTTGGTACTGGTTTAGCCTGAGTTTAGTCCTGGTTTAGCCCTGGTTTAATCCTGTATTTGGTCCTGGTTTAGCCTTAGTTTAGTCCTGGTTTAGCCCTGGTTTAGTCCTGTATTTGGTCCTGGTTTAGCCTTAGTTTAGTCCTGGTTTAGCCCTGGTTTAATTCTGTATTTGGTCCTGGCTTAGTCCTGGGTTAGCCCTAGTTTAGTCCTGTATTTGGCCCTAGTTTAGTCCTGGTTTAGCCCTGGTTTAATCCTGGTTTAGCCCTAGTTTAATCCTGTATTTGGTCCTGGTTTAGCCCTAGTTTAGTCCTGGTTTAGCCCTGGTTTAATCCTGGTTTAGCCCTGGTTTAATCCTGTATTTGGTCCTGGTTTAGTCCTAGTTTAGTCCTGTATTTGGTCCTGGTTTAGTCCTAGTTTAGTCCTGTATTTGGTCCTGGTTTAGTCCTAGTTTAGTCCTGTATTTGGTCCTGGTTTAGTCCTAGTTTAGTCCTGTATTTGGTCCTGGTTTAGTCCTGGTAACTGTGTTTTTACTGCACAAAAATACGTGTTAAATCTTGTTTTGACGCTGCCAGGGGGATCCCTGTTACGCACCAGGAAGGGAGTTCCCCTGTTGCGCAGCGTGCTCTGTGCTTCGTCTGTCTTTTTCCGCACTGAAAAATAGTTCCCACCCAAAATGACCAAGTCAAGCTCTCCGTGTTGATTTGCACATTTATTTGCACTCGATATGAATGCGCACTACACAGAAAGTAATTGGGAAACGCATCGAGCAAATTAATTCCTTTTGGCGGAAATCTTTCTCTGGCGCCGTTAGACTCCAGTCTAAGGCGGAGGAGCTGCAGATACCGCGGTGGTCAGTGCTGACAGACTCGGACAATGGCTGGGTGACCAGGAAAACGCTTTCCACCACTTATTTTAGTCTCTGGACTGTGGGGAGATGCCCAAATTTGACCTGGGGGTGGCATATCCCTTTAAAGGTGCACTGCGTAACTTTCCTAGCAGAGGGTCCGCCCACTGCTTGTTTCCATGGCGATGTCTTTGTTTAGCCTGGAACGGCGTTAAAGCTGCACTGTGCCTGTAGCTTTTCTGGTGGAGGGTCCATCAGCTGCTCCATGGAGACGTCGCCCGGAATGTTCCACGGTATCGCATTACAGTTACATGTGTCTCTATGGAGACAGCCGGTCACACCACAGAGCCAAGTGTCAGATCTGTGGCGAGGCGAGCCCACTCACAGTAAGAATAAGATTTTAGGTCAGTAAAAACCCGTGTACCCGTGTGGATACGTTTAATGCCACTCCAGGACATTCCAGACAAACCAGGACTGAACCAGGACTAAACCAGGACTAAAGAAAGACTGAACCAGGACTAAACCAGGACTAAACTAGGACTGAACCAGGACTGAACTAGGACTGAACCAGGACTAAACCAAGACTAAACTAGGACTAAACTAGGACTAAAGCAGGACTAAACCAGGACTAAACTAGGACTAAACCAGGACTAAGGCAGGACTAAACCAGAACTAAACCAGGATTAAACTAGGACTAAGGCAGGACTGAACCAGGACTAAACCAGGACTAAACCAGGACTAAAGAAAGACTGAACCAGGACTAAACCAGGGACTAAAGCAGGACTAAAACAAGACTATACCAGGACTGAACCAGGACTAAAGGAGGACTGAACTAGGACTAAACCAGGACTGAACCAGGACTAAACCAGGACTGAAACAGGACTAAACCAGAACTAAACCAGGACTTAAAGTAGGACTAAAGCAGGACTGAACCAGGACTCCAAACACTCAAAGACGTTGTGCAAATAAAACATTTTAAAAAGTACATAATGGGACAAAATAGAGTCATGATTTAAAGTGATAGTTTGGTTTTTTTGATGTGAATCTGTACGGCGCCCCCTTCAGCAGTGTCGTGCATTAACACTGACTTACCCCTGACAGTGTCCTCTGAGCCGAGTTCTGCCCCGGTTCTGGAGCCCCTTACAAGTGAACAGGGCAATAATAATAACAGGCGCGCAGTGATAAGACTTGAGAGAAAATAGCACCAAGTGATTTAGACTTGTGACTTTTTGGTGTGCACCTGTTTTGTGACATAAATATATCACTTTTTGGACAAATATTGTTTTGAGAAGAAAAACACACTTTATTAAATGTCCCTGATAACTTACCAGACCTACTTTGGACACTGTCAGGGGTAAGTCAGTGTTAATGCACGACACTGCTGAAGGGGGCGCCGTACAGATTCACATTTAAAAAAAAGAACTATCCCTTTAAAAACAGGTTAGACTTTGACGGGTTTGGAGCAGTTTCTTCAAAGTTCAAAGTTCAAAGTTCAAAGTCAGCTTTATTGTCAATTCTGCCATATGTGTTCAACATACAGTGAATCGAAATTTTGTTTCTCTCTGGCAGGTAGTGCAAAAAGACAGTGTACAAAATACAATATAAAGACAAAACACAACAAAAACTATCTAAGACAGAGATCTAAGTTAAAACTAAAGTCTACGGTCTAAAATCTTAAAACAGTGCAACATAATAAATAACAAATAACCTATACTATATACAGATTTCCAAAGTGTGCAGTGTGCATCAAAATGTGCAATGGAAGATACAGCAGTGAATTGGTCATGTGCAGTAGAATGTGCATTGGAGTTAAGATAAATAAAAATAAATGTGCAACAGTAGTAATTCTAGTGCAACAGGAGTAAACAACAGTACTAAAAATTCCAGTAGTAAATGTGCAATAACAGTAGTAAACAGCAGTGCAACAGGAGTAAAATCCAGTAGTAAATGTAAATGTGCAGCAGTGCAACAGTCGTCCTTAGCAGCAGTTTTTTAAAGTGTCTAGAGTGATATGTCTTTTATGGAATACAGGTTATGCCAATATGGGGGGTGGGGGGTGGGAGACGGGTAAGGTGGGAGTTCGGGTGTGAGTTCAGCCTCCTGACAGCCTGGTGGATGAAGCTGTTTGAAAGCCTGGTGGAGTGGGCCCGGAGACTCCGGTACCTTCTCCCCGAGGGCAGGAGGCTGAACAGGCTATGTGCGGGGTGGCTCGGGTCACCCACAATGCTGGACGCTCTGCGGGTGAGCCGGGTGTTAAAAATGTCTAGGAGGGAGGGGAGAGAGACACCAGCGATCCTCCCAGCTGCATTCACTATGCGCTGCAGGGCTTTCCTGTTCTGTTCAGTGCAGCTCCCGTACCACACAGTGATGCAGCTGGTCAGGACGCTCTCAATGGTGCCTCGGTAGAAGGTGGTCATAATGGGTGGAGGGGCTCCAGCTCTCCTCAGTTTGCGGAGGAAATAGAGGCGCTTCTGAGCCCTCTTTGCCAGTGATACAGTATTCACTGTCCAGGAGAGGTCCTCACTGATGTGCACCCCCAGGAATTTGGTGCTGCTCACCCTCTCTACAGCAGCACCATTGATGGACAGTGGGGGGTGCTGGGTGGGGCCTCTCCGGAAGTCAATAACAACCTCCTTGGTCTTTTCAACATTAAGAAGGAGATTGTTATTGCTGCACCACTGGGTCAGAAGGCTCACCTCACTCCTGTAGTTTGTCTCATCGTTATTAGAGATGAGACCCACCACAGTCGTATCGTCCGCAATACGCAATCTTGAAGGCAGAGAGTTCAGTTACATCCATCCATTTTCTTCCTCAGACGGCCGAGCCACCTCAGCTGCTCCTTTCCACGTGGAGGAGCAGCGGCTCTACTCCGAGCTCCTCCCGTGTGACTGAGCTCCTCACCCTATCTCTAAGGGAGCGTCCAGCCACTCTGTGGAGGAAACTCATTTCGGCCGCTTGTGTCCGTGATCTCGTCCTTTCGGTCATTACCCAGAGCTCATGACCATAGGTGAGGGGAGGAACGTAGATCGACGGTAAATCGAGAGCTTTGCCTTTCGGCTCAGCTCCGTCTTCACCACAACGGTCCGGTACAGCGACCGCATCACTACCGATGCCACACCGATCCACCTGTCAATCTCACGCTCCATCCTCCCCTCACTCGTGAACAAGACGCCGACATACTTGGACTCCTCCACCTGAGGCAAGGCGGCGTTTTGGGTATTTCTCGACAAAGTACGCTGTTATTAAAGGGGAAGTTCCTCTCTTGTCCCCCGTCCTGGGAGTATGACGTAAGTGTTGGTCTAAAACTAGGTCAGGCTCACAGTATTTGCCTGGAGCGGGATGTCCTGGTGATGAGGCTCGTGTCAGGACACGCCGTTCCCAAAAACAAACACGCACTTTACAGTAGTTTAGACCACGCGAGGTAAAGAGACGCTAACACTGAATAATTTTATCAAATCATTCATGCCTGTCGGTCTGACGCCAGATTTTACAACTCTTTTTCTCGTTAAAGTTCCTGTATTACGCAACACTGAGCTTTACTCCATAAACTAGAGGCTTTACATCAGTTTTTGTTTGTTTTTTTCAGTATAACCTACCCGTTTCCATGGAGATATTATTGCATTGTCTGGAATGTTCCACAGTATGGCATTAAACCAGTACTGATTTAATTACTGCTGTTTTTATTGCTTGAAAACTATGAGAAAGGTCATACATCTCCACAGATCTTACACGTAACTTGGTCTTGTGGTGTCAGCTGTTGGAGATAAATAAGTTTAATGCCATACTGGGGAAAATTTCAGGCATCGCAATCACATTTCCGTGGAGGTTCCGGAGGGCACCTTTATTTTGCCTGAAAACCCAACGTCACAGAAGAGACAGGAGAGTAGGTCAACCTGCTAAACCAGTTCACCTTCCTCAGATGTTTCAGACACCGGGGTGTGAACTGATGTTTAAACAGCGGGGGGAGCTGAAGAGAAGGTCAGAGGAGCTGAAGAGAAGGTCAGAGGAGAAGGTCAGAGGAGCCGAGGAGAAGGTCAGCGGAGAAGGTCAGAGGAGCCAAGGAGAAGGTCAGAGGAACAGAGGAGAAGGTCAGAGGAGCTGAAGAGAAGGTCAGAGGAGCAGAGGAGAAGGTCAGAGGAGAAGGTCAGAGTAGCTGAGGAAGGTCAGAGGAGCAAAGGAGAAGGTCAGAGGAGCAGAGGAGAAGGTCAGAGGGTCAGAGGAGCCGAGGAGAAGGTCAGAGGAGCAGAGGAGAAGGTCAGAGGAGCAGAGGAGAAGGTCAGAGGAGCCGAGGAGAAGGTCAGAGGAGAAGGTCAGAGTAGCTGAGGAAGGTCAGAGGAGCAGAGGAGAAGGTCAGAGGAGCAGAGGAGAAGGTCAGAGGAGAAGGTCAGAGTAGCTGAGGAAGGTCAGAAGAGCAGAGGAGAAGGTCAGAGGAGAAGGTCAGAGGGTCAAAGGGTCAGAGGAGAAGGTCACATGAGCAGAGAAGGGCAGAGGGGCAGAGGAGAAGGTCAGAGGAGAAGGTCAGAGGGTCAAACGGTCAGGGGAGAAGGTCAGATGGGCAGAGAACGGCAGAGAGTCAGAGGAGAAGGTCAGAGGAGAAGGTCAGAGGGTCAGAGAAGAAGGTCAGAGGAGAACGTCAGATGAGCAGAGGAGAAGGCCAGAGGGCCAGAGGAGAAGGTCAGAGAAGAAGGTCAGAGGGTCAGAGGAGTAGGTCAGAAGAGAAGGCCAGAGGAGAAGGTCAGAGGGTCAGAGGAGAAGGTCAGAAGGTGGCATGTCTAAATAAAGCGTTGTGTTTCAGCTCTCTCAGGAGTACGGGCCTGTGCTGACGATGTGGGCGGGGGCACAGAAGTGGGTGGTGCTGGTGGGGTATGAGACGGTGAAGGAGGCTCTGGTGGAACATTCTGAGGCGTTTGGGGGAAGAACACCGACTGTGATGATGGAGGAAACTGTCCAAGGACACGGTACGGTGCAGATTTCACCATGAAGTGACCAGTGCCTGATGTTGCACCTGTTTTGAACCAGGCATCACCTGGTCCAATGGAGAAACGTCCAAGGAGATGAGGGCCTTATTTCTGAAAGACTCCTTCAATCTGGAAGACCTAAAGGAGAAGATCTCAGAGGAGAGCGGACACCTGGCCAACGCTCTGCACAAGCTCAACGGTAAATTCTGTTACTTTAATTAAAGCAACACCCTGTAACTTTCTGTAGGTCGGACATCACCTGCATGTTTTGGATTGGAAGCTTTATTTGTCATTGTAAACAACGAGATGAGATGGAAATGGATGGGTCCATGGACCTTAAAGCAGCCGACATGGGGCGCTAACATCCCCCCTCTCTCTTCAGTGATACAAGAACATAAACAGAATAGAAAATGCAGATACAATCACTGTAGTCACAAACACATATGACGTAATACAGTAGAACGGAAAACATCAAGGTCTTTTTTTTGCCTGGAAATACAATTACGGGGGGGGGGGGCAAGATGGAAAACAGAAATATATTATTGACAAACTGAGGCGGCAGACTATGTGAGAGGGCAGAGTGTTTTTATAAATACATGTCATCGTGTTCTAGCCACTTTATGTTATGTCCTTTTGATATCACGTGAGCTGTTGTTATCACAGCTGTGACCTTGGAGTGTCCAGTGCAAGAGCCATAGTCAAAACACAGCAGCCCTGCTATTGTAGATTCCCAGGAGAATTAATTAAAACCAGGAGAAAATGCACATAATCGATACCCTTTAGAACTCAGATGAACTGGTCAGAGACCTGGTTCTGCAAAGTCTCCAACTTCATGTCACCAAGCAGGGCCGTGGGACTCCAAGTCCTCCCTTAGGCACGTAGATGATTGTGGACTGAGCCGCTTGTTTCGCACAGTTCCACGAACATATTCGTGATGGTATCCGAGCGTCAGTGGGGTATCCACAGATTAGAGATGGTACAGTTCAATCTGTGTCTCCTTCTGATGTAGACCTTCCCTGGTCTTCAACAGCTCCACTGTGGTGTAAAATGACAGCCGACAGCTCGGGGGCTCTTTGTTCACTCCCGGCATCCCAATTCTGTGATGGATCAGAAAACATCCCCCAGGCCAATTCAGATGTCCTGCCATCAAAAATCCAAATAGTAAATAGATCCGATCAGCTCTCCCGAAACCATATTTCTTCGTGAAAAAAAAGCCAATTGCGTTGAGGGACCAGCTTATCAATTCCAAAATTTAGAATTTGAAAATATACTCCAACAGGAGAAATATGCACAAAAACAAGAGAAAAGCACGCAGACAGAGAGCAGTAGATAAGGGAGCGAGAAAAACAAGCAGCTGCCTCCCAGCAAGGACAGAGAGAAAGTTTCCATCGAAATAGAAAGTTAAAATCATACTTTGGAGATCTTTAGAGAGAGAGATGCTTTTAAAAGATTCAAATGCTTAATGCCAAACTGAAGTCCAGACACACTGGAGACTCTCGGGGATAAAAACAGATAAAGTTAATTTAAGAAAAAAAAAAAAGCATAATTTAAACACACACACACTTTTTGAGTTATATAAGTAATAACGTCAGGCTTGTTTTTCAGGGGGAGCGTTTGACGTTCTGCAGACTCTGAACTACGCCACCTCAAACGTGATCTGCTCCGTGGTGTACGGCTCCCGCTTCCAGTACGAGGACCCTCAGTACAGCATCATGATCGACCAGCTGTACGAGCGCACGCTCGTGTCCGGGAACCCCTCTGTGAAGGTGAAACCAGGCCTTCACACTGTGTTCAAACAAAACTCTAATGCTGCATTCAGAGCAGCCTCAGGGGCATCAGGAGGCCTCAGGGGCATCAGGAGGCCTCAGGGGGCCTCAGGTTTACATGTAAAGTCTGTGGGTGATGCACGTCTTGGTCCAGTGTTTAAAATTGAAAAATTCCAATGTTCAGCGTCAAGTGAAGAGTCGTCCAACTAGAGACCATTTGGTGCAATTTTGATTTGGGCTCCATTTTCTAAGTGATTTTTTTTTTCTTTTTTTGCACCAAGAACTTCTTTCGTGAAACACTGTTTGTTTGTTTGTTTGTTTTAGACTATAGAACTATATTAGAACTATTTCATAGCTCCTGCCACTAATAGTACAAGTACTACTACTACTACTATTATAACAGCATGATGGCTGAGTTGCTAGCAGTCATGCTTCACTGCAAGAAGGTTGTAAGATTGTAGATGTAATTGGCCTCTTACTAGCCCAGGACAGCCGTAGCATCCGAAGGGTCAAACAAACAAACAAACAAACAAAAAATGGTTTGAGTTCTTCACTTTCTTTAATTTGAACACATTTGCAAAGTTGACAGACAGCATCTCCCCATGACAGGCAACAGGCCACCCCGACAGTGACACACAAAAAAACCCTTATAAAGCCCAGCCTACACCCCTAAGCCCCAGACACAGGTACCTTTACACATACAAAAACTACCAAATCTATTGCACTATTTACAGGTTCACATTTCATAAATATAATATATAGTAGAATACTAAATATTGCACATTGTTGGTGTATAATCAGTTTTTAAATATTAGTTCATATATCAATAGTTGGTTAAAATAATTTCCCCAGATAAACCTCCCCTCCCAAAGCAGCACTTGGTAGAGTCCAGATCAGGATGATGGGGTGCACCTGAACTGCACTGATAAGGGCCCGCCTCCAAATCAGTGTCTCCACCAATCACCTCGAAGGCAAAGGAAAAAGAGGAGTGAACAGAGAAAACCAACATGGCAACTTAAAGACTCAACTGACTATAAGCCGTTTCCCAATTCAGCGACGGCACACTTGTGAGTGTCCTTGGAAGGGGATGTGCGTCATATCCGGCGCGACAAGCGCAGACCACCCGGCTCATTGAGCTGAGGCGGGACCGGGTTCCATTTTGCAGACGGCCATGTGAGAAATGTAGTGCACTAAGGACAGAGCGAGTGTGCGTCGCCTCAACGACAGACCGAGTGCACACTCACAAGCGTGCCGTTGCTGAATTGGGAAACGGCTTATATAACTGTGCATCAAATTAAGTATATACTATATAAAGATAGAAACATGAAGCTATACACCTGATAAGTGAGGGCGTGGTCTACAGCTCCCTCACAAAGGTTTCAGGTTCGATCTCTGGCTCATACAGGGGACAATAAAATCCATCTTAATCTGACCTGTTTCTGCTACTCTGACTTCTTGACTTCTACTGCTCCTCCGTTTGTGACAGGCTTTAACAGCAGCTCATCTTTTCAGATTTACAACCTGTTTCCTTGGATCGGACGTTGGGCTGTGAGCTCAGCCAGGGAACAGATTCAGAAGATTATGGACATGTTCAGCGAAGAAAACCTGGTGATGTTCAAACGTTTGAGAGAGACACTAAACCCACAGAAGTGCAGGGGCTTCGCCGACGCCTTCATGGTCAAACAAACACAGCTGCAGGTGAGCCGCACATAACAGTAACAATACTCCGGAGGGCGTGATTGACAGGTGCATCAGCCAATCAGGGACATGCGTGGTCCGTCCGTATCTAAATGAATATGGCTGCTTATGAGGAAAACAAATATCAGGGAGGATTTCTACAGTTCAATGAGCGAAAATGTGGTTTGGTTCAAAATGATGGTGACCAATGAGCTCCTTTGTTTCACATGCGTCACGGAAATAAACAAATCTGATTGGATGATCACGTTTGGTTCTTGCTCGAGACACGGCAGAGGGCATGGGGACTGACTGATGTCCCTGTATAAAAAAATACACAGACAAAATGATCCAAATCCACTTTATTTCTACAGCACATTTTACAAACAAAACCGAAGTGCTGCACAGAGATCAGAAAATGCCCATCCATCCATTTTCTTCCGCTTTTCTGGGGCCAGGTCGCGGGGGCAACAGTCTAAGCAGGGACTCCCAGACTTCCTTCACCCTGGACACTTCCTCCAGCTCCTCCAGGGGGACCCCAAGGCGTTCCCAGGCCACCCGGGAGACATAGTCCCCTCCAGCGTTTCCTGGGTCTTCCCCGGGGCTTCCTCCCGGTGGGACATGCCCGAAACACCTCCCAAGGGAGGCATCCAGGATGTAACTTTTTACTTGGGGGTCCGTCACCTGCTTGTTTCTATGGATATGTCTTTGCTCTGCCTGGAATGTTCCACACTGAGACGTTAAACAGCTTTAAATTACATTTATTCAATCACAGGTGGGTTTATAGCTCAAAAATACCAAATATTCTGACTGTGAGCAGGTTCACCTCTCCACAGATCTGACCTGTAACTTGGTCTGGTTTGGTCTCCATGAAGATAGAAAGGCCATTTAATGCCATACTGTGGAACATTCCAACCGAAGCAACAGCGTCTCCATGGAGAAAAGGATTCCAAACCAGTTCTTGTTACTTACTTGAATTAACTTGTTGTCTTCAGGAGTCTGGAGTGACGGACAGCGTGTTCACCGAGGAGAACCTGGTGCACTCGGTTATGTCGTTGCTCGTGGGCACACAGTCAAGCTCCACGGTCCTGACGTGGCTGCTGCTTCTGATGGCCAAGTACTCACACATACAGGGTGGGTCTTCACGGGGAGGTGATGGTGCAATTCCCAATGTTTGTTCTTGTTTTTCCCCATTCTTTTTTTATTTGTTCAGTTCAGTGTGTTAGTTTACACTTTCTTTTGAGTCAAAAGTGGCCTGTAACCCGAGATCCAGTCATGGTTCCGATTGGATGACGTGATCGAGGACAGCGCGCATTCACAGCTGATTTGCAGATAAGACGACGCTCTCAGCTCTCGGTTACAGTCATAAAGAAGCAAAGGAATAAGAAGAACAAAACATCTCCGTTTGAGAAAAGCTGAAATGGTGTGAACATGCATTTATCCCGGTTGTGAAAACAAAATGACAGCTTGGACGAAGTTGAGTTTTCACAGACTTCCTCATCAGAATCCGGAGTTATTGAAGCTGTGGCTAGTTGCCTTGAGAATGGACCCAAACATGAAAGGCAAAGCTGTAAGACGTTTGGACCATCGTGTTTGCAGTACCCACTTCAGTCCAGACGATTTTTTACCAGCAAAGGAAAAGAAAGAAGGCCAGCGGATTCAGCGCACGATTCTGAGAAGTAATGCGATACCGATGGCTTTTCTTTGATGCACTGCTCCTCAAACTGTCTCCGCTTCCTTCTTTCTAATACCTCCTCATCCGCATACTCAGGCTCAAATAAGTCCTCTTCAGTCTCCAAGATCCAATCTTAAGCCATGTGTCGCTCACAACAGAAAAGTTATGAGCGTCTTCTAAGCAAAGTATCGGAATGAATGCACGCATGCCCGCTGTCCTCGATGATGACGTCATCCAATCGGAACCATGGCTGGATCTCTGGTTACAGGCCACTTTTGACTCAAACGAACGGGTAGACAAACACATTGAGCTTTTGTCATTTGAAAAGTGCTAAAGTTTGTGTTATTTGGGGACCGTAACTGTACGCCCCAACAACTCACGTTAAACGGATATCGCTAAACTCCAAAATCTCCGGAAATTCTCCAAATGACACCAAAGTACAATGGGTGAGTAAATGATGCTGTTTTATCACCGAAATAAGGTCCAGATTGTAAAAACATTAATTTCCCTTTAAATACTTGTTAATGAACACAAAATAACAGTAACTCTGCCATCTCAGACTTTTTTTTTTTTTTTTACATATCGTTTCTTTTGAGCTTGGAGTTTTGAGCTTTGAGTTTTTTCATTTAGCCTGTTCCATAGGCTCACACCTTTGACTGAAACATTTTTCCATTGTTGTTGTTCTGAACCTGTTTTTTTGAAGATTATTTCATAATAATTATCATATTTTTTTAAATGATTATGAAGTTCTGCCTATTCGTAGAATTTCAATACAGTGGTACCTCACCTTACGAAAGACTTTACAAACGAAAAATCCAAGTTAAATTTGGTCTCTAGATACGAAAGAAAATTCAAGTTACGAAACGCGAAATCTCAAAAATTCAATTGCGCGCTCAGATGCACGCCCCGAAACGTAAATACACTTTATCAACACACACGGGGTTACGTTCCAGAGGTGTCCCGCGGTGGGAGAGGTCCACGAGGTAGGACAACTTTGTATTTTGCAATTGTTCTACATGTTTTAGGGCTGTAAATGCCTCACCACACATTCTACGCTTTTCTCAGACTGGAGTTGGACTTTTCTCGTATTTCTCTCTCGTTTGAATACTCGAACTTTCATAGATTTTCAACGGAATGTGTTGATAGTGAAGCGTGAGGACGACACGGCTCAATATAGCGCCGAACGCGCGAGGGGAGCGGAGACACAACAACACATCATCAGTATGGTAAAACTAACCTGTCTCACGACGGTCTAAACCCCACTCACGTTCCCTATTAGTGAGTGAACAATCCAACGCTTGGTGAATTCTGCTTCACAATGATAGGAAGAGCCGACATCGAAGGATCAAAAAGCGACGTCGACACGGCGCAAGGGCGCGGGATGGAGCCGCGGCGCCCGGGCTGTGCCTCCCCCTCGGGGCCGAGCACGTGCGGGCCGAGCACGCGCGGGCGAGCGCAGGAGCCGCGCGAGGCCAGCGGAAAGCCGCACGGGGTGATTTAATCCTGGTCTGGTCCCGGTTTGGTCCGGGTCTGGACCTGGTCCGGTCCTGGTTTAGTCCAGGTCCAGTCCAGGTTTAAACCTGGTCTAGACCTGGTTTGAACACAATGTTACACTATAAAAAAAAAGTTACACTATAAAAAAAAAAATACCTTGGAACGGATCAGGCTTTTTCCTTTTTTTTTTTTTTTTAAATAGCTACTCAACGTACGAAAAATTCACGTTACGAAACCACTTCTGGAACGAATTTATTTCGTAAGGTGAGGTACCACTGTATCTTTAATTGTATAAATATTGGGTTTGTTGAGTCTCCGTATCCACTTCTGCTGACAATTCTTGGAGCTCTTTTCTGTACAAGGAAAATATGATTAACATGATTAAGTTTTGGCAAAAGGAGAAATTCAATTTGTCAACTGGACAAAAATGTATTTGGTCGAATCCGTTTCTCAGCTCATCCAAGCAGCTTCTTCAGTTCTGGTCAGACGCTGGTGCCTGAAGGGAGGAGCTCACTGCAATGAAATTACTCTGAAACTACCACACCTTGGATGAGCTGCGAAACGTGTGCTTGTCTCTGACTGGTTAATCCGCCTGTCATTCACAGCCTCTGAAATCAGGGAGACAGGACACGGCTCCAAGTCCTCTCGTTTTTGTAAAGTTTGTGTTTCTGGGTGAACAGGAACGTGAACTATTTCTACCAGCTCTGCTCATTTGTCCCTCCTGGTTTCTTACAGTTTTGTGGTGTTGTTTCAGACCAGGTTCGTGAGGAGATCTTCAGAGTGATCGGAAGTCGCCAGGTTCAGATGGAGGACAGAGCAGAACTGCCCTTCACAGACGCAGTGATCCACGAGACTCTGAGATACGCCAACTTCGCTCCCATGGGCATCAGCCGAAGAACCACCCAAGACATCACCTTCAAGGGGTACTTCATTAAACAGGCAAGAACAGAAACATCACGCTGGGGGTGGTCTACATGTTTCTTTATGGTTCAGTGTTCAGCAGTTACCATGGACACAATGCACTCATTAGTGGAAGTCTTTTCTTAATACTTAACAAAAAATACAAAACAGATTTAAACAGCACATGTCAGGAGCCTGTGATCAAACAAGTGTTCATGGTCCTGTTAAGGAGTTTGATTTTCAACAAAAAGGTGTGACGAGGTGTTCATTAAAGAGTGTGACGAACAGAAAAACTGTTGGCTAATGTTAGATAGCTTGTGACTGTTGTAGTTTCAACTAAGTCAGCCCTTTCTGGTATGATTGGGTTAAATCTAAACTTACTTTACTCAAGCTCTTCCTCCCTTATCTTTGCTCTGTGTGATGTTTTATTTCTCTCGTCTCGTCTTTTTTTCTCCTGCTGGAACAGATTTTTTCAAATCCTAAATCATGAATTGGATAAAGCTGGTCCCTGCCCAGTTTGTATATCTTTTTTTCACGAAGGACGCGTCGTGTGCCTGGCACCGCTGTTACCGGAGGACACGGAGCGATTCACTATTGGAATCTTGATGGCAGGACATCTGGATTGGCCTGGGGGATGTTTTCTGACCCATCACTAATTGGAGCCGAGAGGATAAAAAGAGCCCCGATCTGCCGGACAGTCATTTCACAGGGAACTGCGAACTCGGGGGGGCAACATCAGAAGGAAAAACACAGATGAACTGTTTCATCACAATTTGTGGAAATCCCCTTGCCTGGTTTACACCTGACCATATCACAAGTGATATATGGTCTGGGAGCCACCTTCGAAATATCTCGTAGTGGAGGTGTGGTTTACGATCGCCAACAGCCGTTTATTGGGCGTTATGAATGTCTATCATTTGGCGAATACGTAGCCCATAGCCAATCATGTCAGTTGTCAGTTCAAACTATAAGTTTCCGTTTGTCACGTAGTACGCGTCACCATCTTTCCACCCCTCCTCGCTCTCTGATTGGCTCCCAGAATCGGGAGAGCTCGCTTGCCATAGTTGCCAGGCTGTCTTTCAGATCGGAACGAACGAAAGCAGCTTGGGATTTCCCAGGTTAGAAATCCCCCTGGCGCTAGATAACATCGCGGAAAAATGGATATGGAACTGTGGGGTCAGCGGCACAGTCTGTATTCATTATCATACGTGCCAGGGGGAGGATTGCGAGTCGCACAGACCCAATTCTCCTGAAAATTTGATCCAACTGGACTTTGTTTCTACAAAAACATTGCCACACACTATTGGACTCACACTCACATGTATTAAGTAATGCTGCCCTGTCTATTTTTAGGATGTCTGCTTCTACTTCAGTTTTCAATCAATTTAATTGATTTCTGATCTGCTCCCTTGCCCCATACCCTTCCTCCTTGTCGCCAAAGAAAAAAACACTGTATGTTACCCATCCAATTGTTTTCTGTCATTCCATGTTGTGAGTAATTGTCATTGATTGTATTGCATCTTTTCCACTCTGCATCTCCCAGTCGGTGGTGCGCACATGGGCGTGGCCCCTCCCCTAGCCACTCTATCACTGTCCTGCCTGGCTAGCGGGGAAACGAAATTTCGAATTACTCTGTGTACATATACATATGGTTTTTAGACAATAAAGCAAACTATGACTATAACTTGAGCTTCAGACACAGTGGTACCTTCAGTTGGCATCACAACCGCAGGGACGGAGCTTGAAGTGGTCCTTATACCTCCAGATCTTGACTCAATGTTACCAGGGTAACAGGAATAACACACAAAATCGTATATTTGGAGCAACATCTCCTGAGGCCTGTAGAAAGAAGAGAAACCTGTCCCCAGCACATGGCTACTTAACATATGTAACCCCCGGTGTACACTGACTGCAGGTGTGGTGCGGTTCAGGTTTGGTGCGGTTCAGGTTTGGTGCGGTTTTACTGCGACTTGTGCCCCACTGACTGCGGTCTCTGCTGTTGTGTGGTCGCAGTGGGTTATGGGCAGAGGGTGGAAACTCCTGAGACATCAATAGATCCATAGATTAGCATAATCAAGAAGCCTTTTGGAAAACAAGAGCGGCAACTCACACTACGACCACTTTCTCATGCCTTTGGATTCCGTGGCTGTCTACAGTGAGTAAGTACATTTGTAAGTACAAGTACCAGGAGTGTGCAGGGTTATTTTATTTTGAAATACACTGGATGGTGTCAGTTCTGCGCATCTGATTTCCTGTTTTGCTCATGTGATTTTGTCAACTTCACATCAGTGTCTGCGGGCACTGGTAGCCCCCATGACAGAAGTACATCGAGGCCAGTTGTGACGTGGGCCGTCCTCCTGTGGACTCACCACCCGCGGGAGGATTCATGGGGGCTGGTGCATTGTGTTCTGGGCGGCAGATCTGCTTGGACTGCTGCCCCTGCGACCCAGAAATGGAGAAGTGGAAGAAGATGGATGGATGGACATCAGAGACCACTGCAGTGTCTGGCAAAAATAGACTCTTTCCGCAGGCCCATGCCCCACCTGCATCTGCACCGCACCGTGGTCAGTGTGGCTTTCTAAGTCTTGCAGAACCTGCGCCACACCTGCAGTCAGTGTACACCAGGCGTTAGCGCATTTGGCTTTTCTCTGCTCGATTTGTCCAACGTGACTGTTAAAGCGCTGAATAGGGCTGGGCAGTGTTTTTTGTTTTTTTTTTATTATATGGATTTTTCATATATCCCAACCCCGGTGAGTGTGTACGTACAAAACGTAGTGAACACAGAGCGGCGGAAGGTGGCGCCGCAGGACAGTGTTTGAGAGGGGGACTGTTTTGCAGTGGCGCGAGAGCGGTGGAAGCTCAGTGTGTGTTGAGCGGCGAACAACATGGGCGGAGAAAATGTTACAGACACAGAGGAAGTTATACCAAAAAGAGGAGCCGTGTCAGTCGTGTGGAAGAACTTCGGCTTTAAAAAAATCTGACGCTGATCAAACAACCGTATTCTGTAAATGTCGTCGGGCTAAAGTCGTAGCCGCAGGAGGCGACACGAGCGATCTGCTTCACCGCCTCCATCACAAACATGTCCTGGAATATGAAGAATGCATGAAACTAAGATCTGCATCCTCTTCCACATCTGCACGGAACGTTCAAGTTGGCGCCACAGCACGAAATGCCACTCGGACGTCACTCAAAGATGCGTTTGCTAAGGGGACCGCCTACGACAAGAAAAGCAAACGGTGGAACGATATTACCAACGATATTACTGTCCACTTCACCAAAGACATGGAACCACTTAGTCCTGTTGAGAAAGGAGCTTCAAGGAGAAGATTAAAACTCTGGACCCAGATATGTTTTATCAAGTCGAATTTACTGCAGTAATTATTCTCTAAATTATTGGGAAATGGGGTTAACACCTTGTCATGCATAAAAAATACCTCAAATACTGTGACACCGATATAATTTTGAAAAATACCGTGATATCTATTTTTGGTCATACCGCCCAGCTCTAGCTCTGAAGACCAGTATCGGATCTGGACATCCCTAATTATTACTGTGTTTACTGTGTTGATGTGCGTTTACAGGGGACCACAGTCTGGCCGCACCTCAGCTCCATCCTCTTCAACGAGAGCGAATGGGAAAAGCCTCACAGTTTCTATCCAGATCACTTCCTCCACAAAGACGGAACCTTCAGGAAGAGAGACGCCTTCTTGCCCTTCTCTGCAGGTACTCACTCACAGGAGGAAGGTTCTGGGTTCGACTCCTGGGCCTTTCTGAGTGGAGTTTGCATGTTCTCTCTATGTCTGTTTCTTCCATCAACCCAAAACATACACAACAGGTCAAATCCTCAAGGATCCAGCTCAGGTCCTGACCAAGACCAGCTCAAGATCTGGAGATGGGTCCCGCTGTGCCAGACAGGTTTAACCTAGAGACACTGAAGGATGGGTCAAATGCAGAGGACACATTTCTGTACAGGGACATTAAAGTGTATCTTAACCTTACCTATTAACTTGTTCTATAGGTCTACATGAGGGCTACACCAGGTCTAAACCAGATCTGAACAAGGTCTAAACCAGGGCGAGGACATGACCTCACAACAGTGTAGAATTCCTATAGTTTAACCTGAGCTGGACACTGATCAGAATTCTCAGATGGAATTTGCTGTGAGATTATAACACCATCACATTCCCTTTTCCAGGTTTTCGGATGTGTCCCGGAAAAGGTCTGGCCAGGATTGAGTTGTTCATCTTCTGCGTGACTCTGATGCAGCGTTTCCGGTTCACTGCGCCCCCTGGTGTTACCGAGGAGGAACTGGACGTGACCCCAACACCTGGTTTCATCACGAGACCCAAGCCACAACAACTGTGCGCTGTGCCTCTGGACTGAACCTGCGATTTGAGCAATGCTGAACATCTATACAGTATATCAATTCTAGGGTTCAGCGATTTCAGGAATAAATAAATGCTTCTCTCACCTCTTTTTCTGGACAGATGTGAGTTATGGGCCTGGGCCTATCAAAAGTCATTTTGGGGGTCAATATGTATCAATATGTATCATGGAGACTTTTTCTTAGTATTTATGGAAAGCATTTTGTTATTTTTACTGTTTTGGTTCCTGTTCTGTTCTAACTAAATCTTTCTTGCTGCTTTATTAAAGTTAATTAAGGTGTAGTTATTATCAGTCGAAGAACTACTCAATCTTGTTACTTAAAAGCTGCATTCTGTAACTTTCCTGGTGAGGGATCTGTCACCTGCTTGAAGTAGTTCATGCATATTTTGAGGTCTTTTAAGGCTTCAAATGTCACGATTTTGATGCCTGCTTAAAGGTACTTCCGGTTCGATATTACATATATATGTTTAGGCCCCGATCTTGCCCCGATCTTAACATTAATGCTAGTGTTAATGAGGGGGCGTGTCCAGGTTGGGCTGTACTTCGCTGCTGGAGGCTGGAGTGGGATGGTACAAGTACATACATTATATTTCCAAAAGTAATCGCTCACCTGCCGTGAATCACATATGAACTTAACTGACATCCCATTCTTAATCCACAGGGTTTAATATGTCGTCGGTCCACCCTCTGCAGCTATAACAGCTTCAACTCTTCTAGGAAAGCTGTCCAAGGTTTAGGAGTGTGTTTATGGGAATTTTTGACCACTCTTCCAGAAGCGCATGTGTGAGATCACACACTGATGTGGCTGAGAAGGTCTGGCTCTCCGCTCTAGTTCCTCCCAAAGGTGTTCTGTGGGGTTGAGATTAGGACTGTGCAAGGCAGTGAAGATCATCCACACCAAACTCTCTCATCCAGGTCTTTATAGACCTCGCTTTGTGCACTGGTGCACAGTCATATTGAAGAGGAAGGAGCCATCTCTAGACTGTTCCCACAAAGTTGGGAACATGGAATTGTCCAAAATCTCTTGGTCTGCTGAAGCATTCAGAGTTTCTTTCACTGGAACTAAGGGTCCAAGGCCCACACCATAATCCCCCCTCCACCAAACTTTACACTTGGCACAAAGCCTCAAACAAGTACGGTTATCCTGACATTGTTCTTGAGCTAATCTGAAGGCCACATGAAGTTTGGAGGTCTGTAGTGATTGACTCTGTAGAAAGTTGGCGACCTCTACATACTATGCGCCTCAGTATCCCGTCAGTTTACGTAGCCTCCCACTTTGTGGCTGAATTGCTGTCGTTCCCAGTCGCTTCCACTTTGTTATAATCCCACTGACAGTTGACTGTGGAATATTTAGGAGAGATGAAATTTCACAACTGGACTTGCTGCACAGGTGGCTTCCTATCACAGCACCACGCTGGAATTCACCGAACTCCTGAGAGCGACCCATTCTTTCACAAATGTTTGTAGAAACAGTCTGCAGGCCCAGGTGCTTGAGTTTATTCAGCTGTGGTCAAGGAAGTGATTGGAACACCTGATTTCTATTATTGGGATGGATGAGTGAACACTTTTGGCAATATAGTGTATATGGTGGCATCTGAACCAATCTGTGTCCTTGTCCTTGTGTACCACTGTAAGCCCGTGCACGCGAACACACATCAACCATTTTAGTTTTTTCTGCATTCCTCTGTTCAATTGCCTCCCATTATGCAGCAGACCAGCTGACCCCTGGCCTCATCCTGGTCCACCCGCTCCCATCTGTCCCTGCAGTCCACTTCAGCGTCTTCCACCTGACGCACAACCGTTCACATTCTCGTCTCACAGGTGTCCACTGCATTTGGGCCCAAACAGGTGGGTGTCTTACAGATTATGGAATAAGTTTATTGTCATATAAATGTTTCTGGTGTTACCGCTTTGTGCCCAGACATGGATTAAACATTAACACACGGGGAGGGTGACTGTACAACCTTCATCTGCCCCGCACAAGTGACTGATACTCACCATGAGCGCACAGAGCAGGATGCACAAGTGTCTGTCCAGAGCAGTGCTCATGTGCATCACTATCCGTCTCTTGAGCCGCTGTACAAAACTCTACTGACTGCTGCTGCCAAGAGAGCAGCACATGCGAGACGTGCGTCTGTCACAGCCCCGAGCTTCAGTGACTGTGTACTGCTCCCTGTCAGAGTCCGGACGCTCCACGGCTCTGTGTAGTTTTCTACGGTCCCGATGATGATAGCCTACCTACTGGCAACTAACTTTATAAACTAACCACAGCGGCACAATCAGAATAATTTGGCCACGAAATTAAATGGAGCTGATGACACAAAGGGTACAAGAATGTGAGGAAATCTGACATCGCAGCATTAGGACCGCAGAAAGGGAAAACACACTTTAGGACAGCGCTGTAAACGGCCTGATGTGAATGAGCAGCTTTTATACAGATCCAGATCAAACCAAACTAGAGCAGCGCTAAGCCACTACAGGAAGTGGCGAAGGGATGTGCTCTGTTGCAGGAGAGCATCCGGACGGCGCACGAACACGTTATGAACGTTAAGCATTTATCATCTTAATATACTTCCAAATAAAAGAAGCCTTGAGCATGTTACACATTGTTTTTCACTGGACTAGTTTGATGTTTACTTAAAAAATTCCTGCAATTCACTGAACGTGGCACACCTCCGTCCACTCCTCTTCACTCCATCCAATATCTATTCACGGCTCACCTCTTGTTTAGAACACTCCACACTTGTGCTCGAGCTAAGATCAGGGGCAGTATAGGGCCCAAAATGTTGCTACCTCCTCAAAAACATTCCTGGAGTTGTGTTTTGTTTTCAAGTTTGTTTTCAAGTTAACGGCTCCTTTTACCTTCACCAAAGATTGGAAATTCTCTGGCTGAAATTATCCAAATGATTCTAGTGAAGAAGTGTGTGGTTTAAAAGCACCTCTTTTTTTACCACATGACATCACAAGGTGCAACAGAGTGTTTACAGTTTGAGAGAAGAACTCTAAATCTGCAGGGTTTGTGCGTTCAACGTGTGAATGAAACAAACATCTTTCCTCATCGCAAAGATGAGGAAACGACATTAGAACAGAGATCAGAAAATGATTACATAATAATGAATATTACAGCACTCTACTACTTGTACTTCTTGGCGTTCCTCCTCCTTTTTATATCGACAAAGGTTTCTGTGGGTCAATCATTAAACCTGTGACCAGGACTGACCTCTGCACAGACTCCCTCTTCACCTCTTTGAGCGCTGTTCAAACGTCACCGTTTAATCGTGCCAGACAAATGAAGGTGAAAGTGTACAGTAAATCAACACTGTAAAGATTTAATTCAGACAGATGACAAAGCAAAATATTTTTTTATAAATTAAAAAATAAAAACAATTAAATTTAATTTAATTTAAAAATGAAATGAAATAAATAAAATAATAAAATAATACTAATAATAATAATAATAATAAATAAAAAAATAAAAAAATAAAAAATAAAATTAAAAAAATAAAAAATAAAACAAAATAAATAAATAAATAAATAAAATAAATAAAATAAAATAAAAATAAATACAATAAAATAAATAAAATAAATAAAACGAATAAAATGAATGAAATGAATAAAATAAAATAAAAATAAATACAATAAAATAAATAAAATGAATAAAATAAAATACAATAAAATAAATAAAATAAAATAAAATAAAAATAGGTCTGCTTTACCGTTGGGTAAAGCAGACCTTAAAGTTTTTTTCCCTCACACCGAAAAAACACTGTTTAAAAAACCCAAATGTATTTTCCAACAAAATACTCCTCGGTCCCTCATTGATAAAAGATCTTCACTTTACATTCACTTTAAAGGTGGACTGTGCAGCTTGTTTGTCTCCATGGAGATGTGATTGCTTTGCCTGGAATGTTCCATGGTTTGACAATAAATATTTACATATCGCATTTATTCATTACAGGTGCTCAAAAAATACAATATGTAAAAAGATCAAAACAAGTGTTCCTGGTCATGTTTAGGACTTTGATTTTCAACAAAAAAGGTGAAAGTGACAAACTAAAGAACTGTTGGTGAATGTTTTATGTAATGTTATTTGAGAGCCATGTAGTACTTTCAACTAAGTCAGCTTTTTCTGCTAAGACTGTGTTAAAACTAGAGCTTCAGACAGAGTGGTACGTTCAGCTGGCATCACACCCAAAGGGACGGAGCTTGAAGTGTTCCTTATACCTCCAGATCTTGACTCAATGTTACCATCTAGAGGTAAAAGAGGAATAACAACAGAACAGAACAGCAATAGAAGCTTTTTCTGCTAAACCAGGACTAAACCAGGTCTAAACCAGAACTAAACCAGGACTAAACCAGGACTAAACCAGGTCTAAACCAGGACTATACCAGGACTAAACCAGGTCTAAACCAGGACTAAACCAGGACTAAACCAGGACTAAACCAGGACTAAACCAGGTCTAAACCAGGTCTAAACCAGGACTAAACCAGGACTAAACCAGGTCTAAACCAGGTCTAAACCAGGACTAAACCAGGACTAAACCAGGACTAAACCAGGACTAAACCAGGTCTAAACCAGGTCTAAACCAGGACTAAACCAGGACTAAACCAGGACTAAACCAGGTCTAAACCAGGTCTAAACCAGGACTAAACCAGGACTAAACCAGGTCTAAACCAGGTCTAAACCAGGACTAAACCAGGACTAAACCAGGACTAAACCAGGTCCAAACCAGGTCTAAACCAGGACTAAACCAGGACTAAACCAGGTCTAAACCAGGTCTAAACCAGGACTAAACCAGGACTAAACCAGGTCTAAACCAGGTCTAAACTAGGACTAAACCAGGTCTAAACCAGGTCTAAGCCAGGTCTAAATCAGGACTAAACCAGGACTAAACCAGGTCTAAACCAGGACTAAACCAGGTCTAAACCAGGACTAAACCAGGACTAAACCAGGACTAAACCAGGTCTAAACCAGGACTAAACCAGGACTAAACCAGGTCTAAACCAGGTCTAAACTAGGACTAAACCAGGTCTAAACCAGGTCTAAACCAGGACTAAACCAGGTCTAAACTAGGACTAAACCAGGTCTAAACCAGGTCTAAACCAGGTCTAAACCAGGACTAAACCAGGACTAAACCAGGTCTAAACCAGGTCTAAACCAGGACTAAACCAGGATTAAACCAGGACTAAACCAGGTCTAAACCAGGTCTAAACCAGGACTAAACCAGGACTAAACCAGGTCTAAACCAGGTCTAAACCAGGACTAAACCAGGACTAAACCAGGACTAAACCAGGACTAAACCAGGTCTAAACCAGGTCTAAACCAGGACTAAACCAGGACTAAACCAGGACTAAACCAGGTCTAAACCAGGACTAAACCAGGACTAAACCAGGTCTAAACCAGGTCTAAACCAGGACTAAACCAGGACTAAACCAGGACTAAACCAGGTCTAAACCAGGTCTAAACCAGGACTAAACCAGGACTAAACCAGGTCTAAACCAGGTCTAAACCAGGACTAAACCAGGACTAAACCAGGACTAAACCAGGTCTAAACCAGGTCTAAACCAGGACTAAACCAGGACTAAACCAGGTCTAAACCAGGTCTAAACCAGGTCTAAACCAGGACTAAACCAGGACTAAACCAGGTCTAAACCAGGTCTAAACTAGGATTAAACCAGGTCTAAACCAGGTCTAAGCCAGGTCTAAATCAGGACTAAACCAGGTCTAAACCAGGTCTGAACTAGGACTAAACCAGGACTAAACCAGGTCTAAACCAGGTCTAAACCAGGACTAAACCAGGTCTAAACCAGGTCTAAACCAGGACTAAACCAGGATTAAACCAGGTCTAAACCAGGAGTAAACTAGGACTAAACCAGGACTAAACCAGGTCTAAGCCAGGTCCAAACCAGGACTAAACCAGGACTAAACCAGGTCTAAACCAGGTCTAAACCAGGACTAAACCAGGTCTAAATCAGAATTAAACCAGGACTAAACCAGGTCTAAACCAGGACTAACCCAGGTCTAAACCAGGTCTAAACCAGGTCTAAATCAGGACTAAACCAGGTCTAAACCAGGTCTAAACTAGGACTAAACCAGGACTAAACCAGGTCTAAACCAGGTCTAAACCAGGACTAAACCAGGACTAAATCAGGACTAAACCAGGTCTAAACCAAGTCTAAACCAGGTCTAAACCAGGTCTAAACCAGGACTAAACCAGGTCTAAACCAGGACTAAACCAGGACTAAACCAGGACTAAACCAGGTCTAAACCAGGACTAAACCAGGTCTAAATCAGGTCTAAACCAGGTCTAAACCAGGTCTAAACCAGGACTAAACCAGGACTAAATCAGGACTAAATCAGGTCTAAACCAGGTCTAAACCAGGACTAAACCAGGTATAAACCAGGTCTAAACCAAGTCTAAATCAGGAAGAAACCGGGTCTAAACCAGGTCGAAACCAGGTCGAAACCAGGACTAAACCAGGTCTAAACCAGGACTAAACCGGGTTTAAACCAGGACGAAGCCAGGTCTAAACCAGGTATAAACCAGGACTAAACCAGGTCTAAACCAGGTCTAAATCAGGACTAAACCAGGTCTAAACCAGGTCTAAACCAGGACTAAACCAGGTCTAAACCAGGTCTAAACCAGGACTAAACCAGGTCTAAACCAGGTCTAAACCAGGACTAAACCAGGACTAAACCAGGTCTAAACCAGGATTAAACCAGGTCTAAACCAGGACTAAACCAGGACTAAACCAAGTCTAAATCAGGAGGAAACCGGGTCTAAACCAGGTCTAAACCAGGACTAAACCGGGTTTAAACCAGGACTAAGCCAGGTCTAAAACAGGTATAAACCAGGACTAAACCAGGTCTAAACCAGGTCTAAACCAGGACTAAACCAGGACTAAACCAGGTCTAAACCAGGTCTAAACCAGGACTAAAACAGGTCTAAACCAGGACTAAACCAGGACTAAACCAGGACTAAACCAGGACTAAACCAGGTCTTAACCAGGTCTTAACCAGGACTAAATCAGGACTAAACCAGGTCTAAACCAGGTATAAACCAGGTCTAAACCAGGTCTAAACCAGGACTAAACCAGGTCTAAACCAGGAATAAACCAGGTCTAAACCAGGACTAAACCAGGACTAAACCAGGTCTAAACCAGGACTAAACCGGGTTTAAACCAGGACTAAGCCAGGTCTAAACCAGGTATAAACCAGGACTAAACCAGGTCTAAACCAGGTCTAAATCAGGACTAAACCAGGTCTAAACCAGGTCTAAACCAGGACTAAACCAGGTCTAAACCAGGACTAAACCAGGACTAAACCAGGACTAAACCAGGTCTAAACCAGGACTAAACCAGGACTAAACCAGGTCTAAACCAGGTCTAAACTAGGACTAAACCAGGTCTAAACCAGGTCTAAACCAGGACTAAACCAGGTCTAAACTAGGACTAAACCAGGTCTAAACCAGGTCTAAACCAGGTCTAAACCAGGACTAAACCAGGACTAAACCAGGTCTAAACCAGGTCTAAACCAGGACTAAACCAGGATTAAACCAGGACTAAACCAGGTCTAAACCAGGTCTAAACCAGGACTAAAACCAGGACTAAACCAGGTCTAAACCAGGTCTAAACCAGGACTAAACCAGGACTAAACCAGGACTAAACCAGGACTAAACCAGGTCTAAACCAGGTCTAAACCAGGACTAAACCAGGACTAAACCAGGACTAAACCAGGTCTAAACCAGGACTAAACCAGGACTAAACCAGGTCTAAACCAGGTCTAAACCAGGACTAAACCAGGACTAAACCAGGACTAAACCAGGTCTAAACCAGGTCTAAACCAGGACTAAACCAGGACTAAACCAGGTCTAAACCAGGTCTAAACCAGGACTAAACCAGGACTAAACCAGGACTAAACCAGGTCTAAACCAGGTCTAAACCAGGACTAAACCAGGACTAAACCAGGTCTAAACCAGGTCTAAACCAGGTCTAAACCAGGACTAAACCAGGACTAAACCAGGTCTAAACCAGGTCTAAACTAGGACTAAACCAGGTCTAAACCAGGTCTAAGCCAGGTCTAAATCAGGACTAAACCAGGTCTAAACCAGGTCTGAACTAGGACTAAACCAGGACTAAACCAGGTCTAAACCAGGTCTAAACCAGGACTAAACCAGGTCTAAACCAGGTCTAAACCAGGACTAAACCAGGATTAAACCAGGTCTAAACCAGGAGTAAACTAGGACTAAACCAGGACTAAACCAGGTCTAAGCCAGGTCCAAACCAGGACTAAACCAGGACTAAACCAGGTCTAAACCAGGTCTAAACCAGGACTAAACCAGGTCTAAATCAGAATTAAACCAGGACTAAACCAGGTCTAAACCAGGACTAACCCAGGTCTAAACCAGGTCTAAACCAGGTCTAAATCAGGACTAAACCAGGTCTAAACCAGGTCTAAACTAGGACTAAACCAGGACTAAACCAGGTCTAAACCAGGTCTAAACCAGGACTAAACCAGGACTAAATCAGGACTAAACCAGGTCTAAACCAAGTCTAAACCAGGTCTAAACCAGGTCTAAACCAGGACTAAACCAGGTCTAAACCAGGACTAAACCAGGACTAAACCAGGACTAAACCAGGTCTAAACCAGGACTAAACCAGGTCTAAATCAGGTCTAAACCAGGTCTAAACCAGGACTAAACCAGGACTAAATCAGGACTAAATCAGGTCTAAACCAGGTCTAAACCAGGACTAAACCAGGTATAAACCAGGTCTAAACCAAGTCTAAATCAGGAAGAAACCGGGTCTAAACCAGGTCGAAACCAGGTCGAAACCAGGACTAAACCAGGTCTAAACCAGGACTAAACCGGGTTTAAACCAGGACGAAGCCAGGTCTAAACCAGGTATAAACCAGGACTAAACCAGGTCTAAACCAGGTCTAAATCAGGACTAAACCAGGTCTAAACCAGGTCTAAACCAGGACTAAACCAGGTCTAAACCAGGTCTAAACCAGGACTAAACCAGGTCTAAACCAGGTCTAAACCAGGACTAAACCAGGACTAAACCAGGTCTAAACCAGGATTAAACCAGGTCTAAACCAGGACTAAACCAGGACTAAACCAAGTCTAAATCAGGAGGAAACCGGGTCTAAACCAGGTCTAAACCAGGACTAAACCAGGTCTAAACCAGGACTAAACCAGGACTAAACCAGGACTAAACCAGGACTAAACCAGGTCTTAACCAGGTCTTAACCAGGACTAAATCAGGACTAAACCAGGTCTAAACCAGGTATAAACCAGGTCTAAACCAGGTCTAAACCAGGACTAAACCAGGTCTAAACCAGGAATAAACCAGGTCTAAACCAGGACTAAACCAGGACTAAACCAGGTCTAAACCAGGACTAAACCGGGTTTAAACCAGGACTAAGCCAGGTCTAAACCAGGTATAAACCAGGACTAAACCAGGTCTAAACCAGGTCTAAATCAGGACTAAACCAGGTCTAAACCAGGTCTAAACCAGGACTAAACCAGGTCTAAACCAGGTCTAAACCAGGTCTAAACCAGGACTAAACCAGGACTAAACCAGGTCTTAGCCAGGACTAAACCAGGACTAAACCAGGACTAAATCAGGACTAAACCAGGTCTAAACCAGGTCTAAACCAGGTCTAAACCAGGATGGCGGCGCGTGAAGACGCAGCGGCCCCTCGTCCGGCCGATAGCGTAGTGTTTTCACCGTCTTTGTCTAGTCTATCTTGTCCGTCTTCAGTGTTTTTTAACAAGTACAGTAGGCAGTTTCTGCTGGACATAGGCAGAACTGGCCAGCACAACTCCCTGGACACTGTACTAGAGGAGAAGCTGGCGCGCTTCGGACTACTCAGCCGGCCTGCTGCTAATGCTGCTAACGCTGCTACACCGGACTCGCCTGCCGCCCCCCGCCCGGAGAGGAGACGCCGCAAGCGGTGTGAGAGGAAGCAGAAGCGAGGCAAGCGCGGCGGTATCAGAGCTAGGCTAACGGCTAGCCCGCACCGGCCGGCCATTCCATCCATTCTCCTCGCCAACGTGCAGTCTCTGGACAATAAAATGGACTATATCAGACTGAGGGCTGCCCAGCGCGACGTGAGGGAGTGCTGTGTTTTTGTTTTTACGGAAACATGGCTCCATGACAACATCCCGGACTCAGCGATACGCCTGGACGAGCTAACATGCTACCGCTCGGACCGAGCTAGCGGTGTCCCCGGAGTTAAATCCCGCGGAGGGGGTTTAATAATTTTTCTTCGGGACACTTATTGTCGGGACGCTGTGGTGGTATGTAGACACTGTTCACCCCTAGTGGAGTTTATGATTCTGAAGTGCCGGCCTTTTTATCTCCCGCGTGAAATCACGGCAATATTGCTAGTGGTTGTTTATGTCCCCCCATCACGAACAGCGCTGATAGGAGGGAGGCACTGTATGAGCTGTATAACTCTATTAGCGAGCAACAGACTGCTCACCCGGACGGATTTTTTATCCTTGCCGGGGATTTCAACCATGCAGACCTCAAAACTGTCATGCCACAAATGCATCAGCATGTTGATTTCCCAACCAGGGGAAACAACATTTTGGACATGGTTTACACACCACACAAGGGAGCATACAAGGCTTACCCCCTCCCCCACATAGGCCTCTCTGACCACATCTCTGTTGTGCTCAGACCGGCATACAGACCCCGTGTAAGGGTCTCTAGGCCGGCTCTGAAGCAGATCCAGGTGTGGCCAGAGGGGGCCTCGTCTGCACTACAGCACTGCCTCGGTACAACAGACTGGGCAGTGTTCAAACAGGCTGCCACATACAACAATCACACTGACATTGAGGAGTACGCAGACACTGTGACCTCCTACATCACCAAATGCATTGGTGATGTCACACACACTAAAACCATCACCACCAGGGCTAACCAGAAGCCATGGCTGACAGGGGAGGTTCACAGGCTGTTGAGAGCCAGGAACGCTGCCTTCAGAGCCGGGGATGTCCCCCATCTGAGGGCAGCAAGAGCCAACCTGTCCCGTGGCATCAGGAAAGCCAAACACAAATACACACAGAAAATAACCGGACACTTTAGAGACAGCAGGGACACACGGAGTCTGTGGCAGGGCATCCAGAACATCACGGATTACAAACCCTTGCCACAGACCTGTGACAATAATATCACCCTGCTCAATGACCTCAACAGCTTCTTTGCACGGTTTGAGGCAGGAAATGACACCCGGCCCCAAAAAACTCCACCACCTCCCCACGACCAGCCCCTGTGTGTGTCTGCAGCCAGCGTGAAGAGAACACTCTCCAGGATCAACACCCGCAAGGCTGCAGGCCCGGACAACATCCCTGGTCGTGTGTTGAAAGACTGTGCAGAGGAGCTCAAGGATGTATTCACAGACATCTTTAATGCTTCTCTGAGCCAGGCTGTCGTTCCCTCCTGCTTCAAAACCACTACCATCGTTCCCGTGCCAAAGAAGCCCACTCCGGCCACTTTTAATGACTATCGCCCTGTTGCACTGACCCCCATCATCATGAAGTGCTTTGAACGGCTAGTCATGGCACACATCAAATCCATCCTCCCCCCCACCCTAGACCCATACCAGTTTGCATACCGGGCCAACCGCTCTACCGAGGATGCAATCTGTTCTGCACTTCACCCGGCTCTCACCCACCTAGACAATAAAGACTCATATGTGAGAATGCTGTTCATAGATTTCAGTTCAGCATTCAACACTATAATCCCTCAGCAGCTCATTATCAAACTAGACCACCTGGGGCTTCAGACCTCACTCTGTAATTGGCTGCTGGACTTCCTCAGTGAGAGGCCACAAGCAGTGCGGGTCGGCAGAAACACCTCAAGCTGCATTAGACTGAGCACAGGAGCCCACCAGCGTTCAGCACCAATCACATAGTGAAGTTTGCGGACGATACGACCGTGGTGGGTCTCATCTCTAATAACGATGAGACAAACTACAGGAGTGAGGTGAGCCTTCTGACCCAGTGGTGCAGCAATAACAATCTCCTTCTTAATGTTGAAAAGACCAAGGAGATTGTTATTGACTTCCGGAGAGGCCCCACCCAGCACCCCCCACTGTCCATCAATGGTGCTGCTGTAGAGAGGGTGAGCAGCACCAAATTCCTGGGGGTGCACATCAGTGAGGACCTCTCCTGGACAGTGAATACTGTATCACTGGCAAAGAGGGCTCAGAAGCGCCTCTATTTCCTCCGCAAACTGAGGAGAGCTGGAGCCCCTCCACCCATTATGAACACCTTCTACCGAGGCACCACTGAGAGCGTCCTGACCAGCTGCATCACTGTGTGGTACGGGAGCTGCACTGAACAGAACAGGAAAGCCCTGCAGCGCATAGTGAATGCAGCTGGGAGGATCGCTGGTGTCTCTCTCCCCTCCCTCCTAGACATTTTTAACACCCGGCTCACCCGCAGAGCGTCCAGCATTGTGGGTGACCCGAGCCACCCCGCACATAGCCTGTTCAGCCTCCTGCCCTCGGGGAGAAGGTACCGGAGTCTCCAGGCCCACTCCACCAGGCTTTCAAACAGCTTCATCCACCAGGCTGTCAGGAGGCTGAACTCACACCCGAACTCACACCCGAACTCCCACCTTACCCATCTCCCACCCCCCACCCCCCATATTGGCATAACCTGTATTCCATAAAAGACATATCACTCTAGACACTTTAAAAAACTGCTGCTAAGGACGACTGTTGCACTGTTGCACATTTACATTTACTACTGGATTTTACTCCTGTTGCACTGTTGTTTACTACTGTTATTGCACACTTACATTTACTACTGGAATTTTTAGTACTGCTGTTTACTCCTGTTATTGATTTTTACCCCCGTTGCACTGCTGTTTACTACTGTTATTGCACATTTACTACTGGAATTTTTAGTACTGTTGTTTACTCCTGTTGCACTAGAATTACTACTGTTGCACACTTATTTTTATTTTATCTTAACTCCTATGCACATTCTACTGCACATGACCAAGTCACTGCTGTATCTTCCATTGCACATTTTGATGCACACTGCACACTTTGGAAATCTGTATATAGTATAGTTTATTTATTATGTTGCACTGTTTTAAGATTTTAGATCGTAGACTTTAGTTTTAACTTTAGATCTCTGTCTTAGATAGTTTTTGTTGTGTTTTGTCTTCATATTGTATTTTGTACACTGTCTTTTTGCACTACCTGGCCAGAGAGAAACGAAATTTCGTAACCTGGTTTAAATTTTTTAAACCAGGTCTAAACCAGGACTAAACCAGGTCTAAACCAGGACTAAACCAAGTCTAAATCAGGAGGAAACCGGGTCTAAACCAGGTCTAAACCAGGACTAAACCGGGTTTAAACCAGGACTAAGCCAGGTCTAAAACAGGTATAAACCAGGACTAAACCAGGTCTAAACCAGGTCTAAACCAGGACTAAACCAGGACTAAACCAGGTCTAAACCAGGTCTAAACCAGGACTAAAACAGGTCTAAACCAGGACTAAACCAGGACTAAACCAGGACTAAACCAGGTCTTAACCAGGTCTTAACCAGGACTAAATCAGGACTAAACCAGGTCTAAACCAGGTATAAACCAGGTCTAAACCAGGTCTAAACCAGGACTAAACCAGGTCTAAACCAGGAATAAACCAGGTCTAAACCAGGACTAAACCAGGTCTAAACCAGGTCTAAACCAGGACTAAACCAGGACTAAACCAGGACTAAACCAGGTCTAAACCAGGACTAAACCAGGACTAAACCTGGTCTAAACCAGGACTAAACCAGGTCTAAACCAGGTCTAAACCAGGACTAAACCAGGACTAAACCAGGACTAAACCAGCTCTAAACCAGGTCGAAACCAGGACTAAACCAGGTCTAAACCAGGACTAAACCAGGACTAAACCAGGTCTAAACCAGGACTAAACCAGGTCTAAACCAGGACTAAACCAGGACTAAACCAAGTCTAAATCAGGAGGAAACCGGGTCTAAACCAGGTCTAAACCAGGACTAAACCGGGTTTAAACCAGGACTAAGCCAGGTCTAAAACAGGTATAAACCAGGACTAAACCAGGTCTAAACCAGGTCTAAACCAGGACTAAACCAGGACTAAACCAGGTCTAAACCAGGTCTAAACCAGGACTAAAACAGGTCTAAACCAGGACTAAACCAGGACTAAACCAGGACTAAACCAGGTCTTAACCAGGTCTTAACCAGGACTAAATCAGGACTAAACCAGGTCTAAACCAGGTATAAACCAGGTCTAAACCAGGTCTAAACCAGGACTAAACCAGGTCTAAACCAGGACTAAACCAGGTCTAAACCAGGAATAAACCAGGTCTAAACCAGGACTAAACCAGGTCTAAACCAGGTCTAAACCAGGACTAAACCAGGACTAAACCAGGACTAAACCAGGACTAAACCTGGTCTAAACCAGGACTAAACCAGGTCTAAACCAGGTCTAAACCAGGACTAAACCAGGACTAAACCAGGACTAAACCAGGTCGAAACCAGGACTAAACCAGGTCTAAACCAGGTCTAAACCAGGACTAAACCAGGACTTAACCAGGTCTAAACCAGCACAAAACCAGAACTAAACCAGGACTAAACCAGGTTTAAACCAGGACTAAACCAGGTCTAAACCAGGACTAAACCAGGACTAAACCAGGTCTAAATCAGGACTAAACCAGGTCTAAACCAGGTCTAAACCATGACTAAACCAGGTCTAAACCAGGACTAAGCCAGGTCTAAACCAGGTTTAAACCAGGTCTAAACCAGGGCTAAATCAGGACTAAAGCAGGACCAAACCAGGACTAAACCAGAACTAAACCAGGTATAAAGCATGTCTAAGCCAAGTGTAAATCAGCACTAAACTGGGTCTAAACCAGGTCTAAACCAGGTCTAAACCAGGGCTAAACCAGGTCTAAATCAGGACTAAAGCAGGATTAACCAGGACTAAACCAGGTCTAAATCAGGACTAAAGCAGGACCAAACCAGGACTAAAGCAGGTATAAATCAGGTCTAAGCCAAGTCTAAATCAGGACTAAACCAGGTCTAAACCAGGTCCAAACCAGGTCTAAACCGGGTCTAAACCACGTCTAAACCGGGTCTAAACCAGGACTAAACCAGGTCTAAATCAGGACTAAAGCAGGACTAAACCAGGACTAAACCAGGTCTAAATCAGGACTAAACCAGGCCTAAATCAGGGATAAACCAGGACTAAACCAGGTCTAAACCAGGACTAAATCAGGGCTAAACCAGGTCTAAACTAGGACTAAACCAGGTCTAAATCAGGGCTAAACCAGGACTAAACCAGGTATAAACCACGTCTGAACCAGGTTTAAACCAGAAAGTAAAATTATAACCATTATAAGGACATTAAAACAGATCAGAAAATGATAACATAATAATGAATACTTATTACAGTACTTTACAACTTGTAGTTCTTGGCGTTCCTCCAATTTTATATCAACAAAGGTTTCTGTGGGTCAATCATTAAACCTGTGACCAGGACTGAGCTCTGCACAGACTCCCTCTTCACCTCTTTGAGCGCTGTTCAAACGTCACCGTTTAATCGTGCCAGACAAATGAAGGTGAAAGTGTACAGTAAATCAACACTGTAAAGATTTAACTCAGACAAAGCAATAACATCTCCATTCATAAACTATAAATCAGTATAACTCAGAATATGTGTCAGAGGGTGAAAGGACTGATCAGGACATCACACGACAAAACTCTAGTCAAACATCTACTGCAAACACTTCTCTAAACTTTAACTGCTGCTCTACAAGCTCGTAGACACTAGCTACAACTCAAAGGGCCCATATTACACATTTTTTAAAAATTCTGTTCTAATGTCATTTCCTCGTCACAAAAAGACCTGAAGTTGTGTTTTGTTTCATTCACACATTCACACAGTCTTTATCAAAAGTGAATAGTGGAGGAATGCCAAGAAGTATTAAAATACTGTAATTAAGTACACATTTTGGATATCTGTACTTTAATTAAAGAGCCCATATTACACTTTACTTACTATTTTATTACATTGTGCCAGGGGTCTTCAATGTTTCTACAAACATTTGTGAATTCCAGTGTGGTTCTGTGATAGGATGCCACCTGTGCAACAAATCCAGTCGTGAAGTTTCCTCACTCTTAAATATTCCACAGTCAACTGTCAATGGAATTCTAACAAAGTGGAAGCGACTGGGAACGACAGCAACTCAGCCACGAAGTGGTAGACCACGTAAACTGACAGGACGGGGTTAGCAGATGCTGAGGCACATAGTGCGCAGAGGTCATCAACTTTCTGCTGTGTCAATAGCTACAGACAAACTTAATGTGGCCTTCAGATTAGCTCAGGAACAGTGTGTAGAGAGCTTCATGGAATGGGTTTCCATGGCTGAACAGCTGCATCCAAGCCAAACATCACCAAGTGAAATGCAAAGCGTCGGATGCAGTGGTGTAAAGCGCCGCCACTGGACTTTAAAGCAACGGAGACACGTTCTCTGGAGTGATGGACGAGTCTGGGTTTGGCGGTTGTCATGAGAACGGTACTTGTCTGAAGCATTGTGCCTCAGACAAGTGTAAAGTTTGGTGGAGGGGGGATTATGGTGTGGGGTTGTTCTTCAAACATTACAATTACAAAGTGTACTGCAATACTGTACTGAAGTGACTATTACAATACAGTCTCCCTTAGCTCAAATCCATTATTGTGAGGAGAGAGATTTTGTTTTATTGCAGGTTTCAGATGACGTCACAACATTCTATAGGCCAATAATATTTAATACAGACGGGGGCAGCTAAAATGAGGACTGTTAAAATGCAGATTTGTTGTTGTAATACAGTGAGTTCTTGTGTCTAGTCCAGGCATGGGCAAACTACGGTCCGGGGGCCATATGCGGCCCGTTAATCTTTTTAATCCGGCCCGCCGAACTTGAAGAAATTATATTAATAAACCTTGTTAATGTTTTAATGTTTTAATTTCCCTGGAATTCTGGCGTTTTCCAATAGCTGGCGCACTAGATACATTGACCTTTGTTGAGGTGCGGCGTTTTGCTTCACGTTTGTGCTTTACTCTTTGACCCCCTCAGCCTCCTGTAAAGATGAGCGGAGCTAAGAAAAGAAAAGTGGACAGAGAATGTCGAGTGTTTAATAAGGAGTGGACAAGTAAATATTATTTCACCAAATACTTATCAACTGCTGTATGCCTGATATGCCAGGTGTTGGCATATTTGTTGTAATGCTTTTGTTAATTTTTAATTGAAATAAAGCACAAGTTTTCTACATATCCCATGTTATTTTTTGCTCTTATGAGGTGGATTACCAAAACACTAAATCCAGCTGCTCCTGGTCCGGCCCTTCTGTTAAATTTTAGAACCCTTTGTGGCCCACGAGTCAAAAAGTTTGCCCACTCCTGGTCTAATCACTAATAGAACATAATCATAAAATAAAATTTAAAAAAGAGAATAAAAACCTTTCAGTCGTATGTGCAGTAACAGAACCGTTTTGAGCTGGATTTAAACATTGTCAAATCTATATTTTTACTTTAACCATTATAATGTCTCTTTATCAGAAACTCTACTTGTTTTGTACTCGAGTTGTGTTTTGTATCATTTGTCTGAATAGTCCTGTACATTTAGGCGTTTTAAAAAGGTGCACTATGGAACCTTTCTTGTGGAACATCCGTTGTCTCTGGTATGATATTATTGGTTTCACCGCAGTGTTCCGCAGTATGGCATTATGTGTAAATATCTTGCATTCATTTAATTCAGGAATCAGGAATCAGGAAGGTTTTATTGCCATATGAGTGAACAGGTTCACAACATTAGGAACTTGCTTTGATACCTAGAGCGGACAGACACTCCGAGCACCAGGGCGGCCATTCGCGGCGCCAACTTGGTTGCAGAGTAGAAAAAGATGCAGTACAATCAATAACAATTAAACAACATGTAATGACAGAAAAACAATTGGAGATATAACATAAGGTGATCTTTTTTGTTGGTTACATAAGGAAGGATGTGGGGGGGGTCAGATTGGAAATCGATGAAGTTGATTGAACCGAGAGCAGAGGTCAGACCTTCTAAAGACAGGGAATTCTTCTATTATTTCTGTTTTCAGTGACAGTGTAAGAGTGTGTGCCATGTTTATGTGGAGTCCAGATAGCAGATGGCCTTGGAAGTGTTGATGCAGGGAGGTGAAGTCAAAACACAGATAACCATTGGAGCCAAGACAAGATTTTCACAGGAAGACATAATAATAATACATTTAGAAATACATTTTTAGAGACTCAGGTAAATAATTTAGACTGAGCTCGGGTGCCGGACCCCCATCTTCATATCGCCATGAAGATTCATGAGAGATCTCATTAGTTCCTCTTGGCGCACAGACTGCGCTGCGTTGGCTTTACACAGTTCTGTCACCATGCCCGTGATGATATCCAAACGTCGAGATGTTTCCTTCGGTTGAAATCCTTCCAAAAGGACCTCAACCTGTCCCACTTTCTGATGTAATCCTTTCACAAGATCTCCAACCCCTTCACAATGGCTCGAAATTTCGGCAGACAGCTTAGGGGACTCTTTACAAGCTGCCAGTTTACAAATTATGCGATAGATCATGGACAATCCCAGGCCAATTAACAGATGTCCAGCTATCAGAAATCCAAATACGTAAATATCCTCCACATCCTCCAGGTACATTGGTGCCAAACATACGACTTGCCACGCACGATACGAGTCCCTCGCATATCCAGCAGCAAAAGTACCATCTGGACACGCCGCTTCTCCCGGAGCGGCACTCCTCCGTGAAAAAAGAGTATCAATAGTGCTGAGGGACCAGCTGATCACATCCATATTTTTGAAATTTGGAAAATCTGCTCCAAAAAGCGAGAAAATGACGAAAACAAGAGAGGCACACAGACAGCAGGAGCAATAGATAAGAGAGGAAAAAGAGAGACGTCTGCTCGCTCTCAGGGTCAGAACAGTAATTGCAGATGTTTTTATGGGTCAAAAATACCTGTAAACTTTCTTTTCTTAATCTAAAGAATAAAGAGTCAAGTTTTATGTGTTTTTATTATTATTGTAAAAATTATATTGTATTGTATTTATAAATCTTGTTCTTGTCTCGTGTTCAGTCTTGTGCAGTACATCTGACTTGGCTGTAGATGGCGCTGTGCTCAGACGTTGCTGTGTTCTGAAGCTTCACTTTAGAGTAAATTACTGCATCTTCTTCTTTAACCTGTAAAAGTTCAAACAAGAAATTAGAAGAAGTGAGTGAACATCAGCACGAGTCTAAGCCTTTAGCAGTCGCACACGATTCCCAAACCTGTGGCCACGGCAAAAAGAAAACAAAGAAACATTTACTGTAAAAATAACGAGGAACGAGGAGACGTCTGTTAAAGGGATTAGGAGGGTTAAAACAAAACTTCAACAGTTCATCTGTGTTTTTCCTTCTGATGTTGCCCCTCCGAGTTCGCAGTTCCCCGTACTGTCCGGCGGATCGGGGCTCTTTTTTATCCGCTCGGCTCCAATTAGTGATGGGTCAGAAAACACCCCCCAGGCCAATCCAGATGTTCTGCCATCAAGATTCCAATAGTAATTGCTCCGTGTCCTCCGGTAACAGCGGTGCCAGGCACACGACGCCTCCTTTGTGTATCAGGCAGAACGTTCCCTTAGGGCTAACCGGCTCTCCGGATCGGTGCTCCTCCGTGAAAAAAGCGTAGGGACCAGCTTTATCCAATTCATAATTTAGGATTTGAAAAATCTGTTTCAACAGGAGAAAAAAAGACGAGACGAGAGAAATAAAGCATCAAACAGAGCAAAGATAAGGGAGGAAGAGAAAAGTGTGTCTGCTCCTCAGGACAGCTAGGAGTGTAAAAAGTGAAAAAAGGTACAGTATGTTGTGTACTTCTAGCCAAAGGAGCAACATTTCCATGGAAACAAGCAGGAGGCCAGGTCTGTGGAGATGCAAGACAGCTCACCGTAAGAACACTTAAAATAAAAATAAAAAAGTTTCATACTGTGGCTTTATGCGTAACCCAGGAGGGCTCAGGGAAAAATCTTTTCTGAGGGGTGGCAAAACGTGCTCTTGTTTAAATTTGCCCAAAATGTGTCCACGAGATGTATACAATGTGTGCTCGTTTTGAAATTGTGGCCACGCTTTAGTAAATTGCGCTCACGAGGTTTATAACGTGGGCACAGCTCAATTTTAGCGAGCACACAGTTTTAGTAAGACAACTCCATGATAAACAAGCGCACGCTCTCTTTACCCGGACACGTGACTTAATAAAATGAGGACAAGGACAAGGTGAAGAGGATACAATGACAACTGAAGGTGTTGGAGACCAGAAAAGTCCCTTTAGGTTCTCCCATTACTAAGTGTGAGTACCTGTAGTTCCTGGTTGGTCACCATTTTCTCTGAGCTCTGGTGTGGTCTCTTCAGTGGACGGTTCCTCTGAAAAACAGGGTCAGTCGATGCTCACGTGTGTTGGATTCTGCTGAGCCTGAGGGACTTACTCTGAACATGTGTTTGAAATGTGAAAACCTGCGAGTGTGAGGACAAGAGGCTGTTTCCATGTCCTACAATCTGATGTCATCATTTCACATACAGGGCAGGGGTCTTTATACTGTATCTCTATTGGAGATTTACTCTAATCTCCAAATGTATCAAACATATTTAACTTTTGTAGACACATTTGTATTAAATCATACTGACCAATTTTGACAGATGGGAAACCTGTTCCCCGTCCCCTCACCTGGTCCCTCCCTGTGCGACTCCCCTGGGACTTACTGCAGAACTGTAGTAGTGGTTAAATACAGTTTTATCTCATATTTACCTTTCTCTGGTTGGACTCTCTCCCCCCTCAGGCTGAACTCTGCAGACACCTGTACCCTGCCGTTCACCTGGTACTGACAGGTGAAGGTCCTGATCTGTGGACTCTGGAGCTCCACTGTCAGAGTGGACTCACAGTTCTTCTTAGTTACACCATCTCCAGACAGGACCGTACCATTTATGTCCAACCAGCGAAGACGTTTTGGTTCACAGGCCCAAGACGAAGGTATAAGGACTGTCCACAGGGTGCACTGTAAGGTGATGTGTCCAGTTGGGGTGAGATTGAGGCTGGGTTGAGCGAGGGAAACTGAAAAGAAAGAAAAGTGTTTTTATTATTATATTAATTTGTCGTTTTAATGTCGTTTCCTCAGAAAATAAGAAACCAACATTTGTGTTTTGTTTCATAGAAATCATTTGGGTGTTTCCCAGTTGGTCTAATTGGTCTCATTCTCACGCGTAAACTCAAAACACTCCGTTCAACCATGTGAGGTCACAAGGTGGTGACACTTCAGGAGGTGCGATGTTGTGTACTTCAAATTCATTTGAACTCTCAGATGTAGCAAAACATGATATAGATGATCTTTACAGCTGCTATTTTCATTTAAATGTTTTAAAGACACAACTTACCAGAGAGAACACTCAGGTCGATATTTGTGACTGGTTCATATGTATCGGTTTGAGTGTTCCATCTTACACAGACGTAAATCCCGTAGTCTCCTTCAGTGATGTTCTTAATCGAGAGGGAACAGTCTGGATTCAGAGTCAGCCTGGTGGATCTGGGAATGTTCTCAATCTGACCATTCTGAACCAGAAGTATGGGTGTGTCTCTGTCCGTACCGTGCCCCCAGTTCACTGTGGAGCAGTTTGGCCCATAATGTTTTGCGTTGTCACAGAGCAGAGTGACGTCTTCTCCAGTTCTGTTGTACTGATCGATAACGATGGACTCTACACTGTCTCCTGAAAAGAATGAAACAAAACAAAACATCTGCTGTAAGGCTTCAGAATGAAAGCACCTCCATCAACAAAGCAAAAACACGAGACCTGCTCAGTGTTTGTAAAAAGAACACCTACAGGAGAGAACATTGGTTTTATAAATGTAAAACTGTAGCGTTAGCATGTAGAGTTAGCGTTAGCCTTGGAACATGACAAACTCTGAAAAACCAGAACCTTGTTAGAACATCACCGTGTGCAGCAGGTTCATGTGGTTTAATGACGTAGGCTCTAAATTTAACATTACACAGAGGTATAAAGATACAGCTGATGTCGTCAACATTCCCTCGGGTGTGATTCTAACTGGAGGGACTACTCTGTCTGTTGGTGTTACTCAGACTTTAATCTGAACTTTGTTTGAACACCATCTCACCCTAAAGAACTGATTTAGTTGGGTCTACAACAGGTGAGCTGACTTTGTGCGGTTAAAAAAGCAGGGATCTCAACTTTTGAGCGGGCTCCTGCGTGTGACTGCGTAATTTCCGGGGGGAGGGGTTGCGAGTGACTATTTTTTTTCTGCGAGGAGCGGGGGGTGGGAGGGTGGGGGACGAATGGCGCTGAAATCGCGTGGTGCCTGAACCGATTTCTGGGCACAGAAGCGCTGCGCTTGAATTACATAACTAAATTTCAGCGTGAGAAATACCATGTGTTGCGTGTGAACACGTCAAATTGCGTGTGTCACACTCTCAATGCGTGAGACTTGAGAGCCCTGAAAAAGACTCAAATTACATTACAGTCACAAGCTAGCTAGCATTAGCCAAAAGTTTTTCAGTTTGTCACTGTCACATTGTTGAAAATCAAACACCTGTGGGACCACAAACACTTGCATCGATCACAGGCTCTAGAAAATCCATTTTGTATTTTTTCTCTTAAAACTTTTTGGCAGTGTTTGCTCATGTGTGCGTTGTGTCACCATGGTAACTGCTACATGCAGTACATGTGGAACTTCCGGTTAATGGTTTTCTGTGGTAAAATGTCTGTGGTAAAATGTCTGGCATTTTCTCCACCAGCTTCATAAATCTGCCCCATCACCAAATCTTCAACCAACAAGGTCCACAAAGGAGAAACATTCTTCATGAAGAATTTATCCACCATCACAGACAGACGTCGTGTCTCTTCAGCCCCCATCACACCAAACACACGGAACTACAGACTTAAATACAGCTCTGTGGTATGCCATGACATCAGCTCCCACAGCTAGCCAATCACAGGAGGGGACTTTACCCATAGTTTGATGGATTGTAAGCAGGTGGATATCCCATTACACCAACCTATGGAAACCGTATGCTTATCAATAGGTTGTTTCCCACGTCCAGGTTGAGCAACACAGTTTTCACAGAATACAGAGAGATGAAAGTATACATATGTAAATCTACATGTACTAAATAATGAAATCCCACAGACAAAAACTTAAAGGAGAACAACGACGAGCAAAAACAATTTGAAAACCGAAATCCAAGAATGTTTTTGATAAGTAAACAACATTATAACATGGACATACACAAAGGCCATTTAAGTAGACCAACATTTTGAGAGTAAAAAGTTGTGTTTGCAGTCTATAATTATTAAACATATTCAAAAGCAGCAGCTCACCTCTGGACTGAAGCCGAGAGAAACACAACAGGAAGAAAACAATCTTTAAATCCATATTTGTTCTGTTCGATCACAGACCTCTCTTTCTGTTACTCTCCCCTCGGTTTTAATATTGTCTTTGACCCCACGATCTGGAGCTGGCCCTCGGACCTCACAGCGCCTGCGGGGGAGTAAATCTGGATGAGGTCCAAGGTGTAGTGTGGAAACTCTGGACTTCCCAAATGCTGCATGTGTTTTTAAACTCCACACACCTCCACTATGATCACTTGCATAATTTTAGACCAGGAATTACCAATCTAATAAGAAAAAGGTAAAAGTTCATTTGAAAATGACCACTTCACAAGGTGGAACAGAGCGTTTGGAGCTTTGGTGTGTTCCTCAAACATGTGAATGAAACAAAAACACAACTCCAGGTCTGTTTTTGAAGCTCACAAGAGTTGATTTTGTCTAATATAGGACCTTTAATTTCAGGTGCACTGTGTAACTTTTTAGTTGGGGGTCCATCATCTGCTTGTTTCTATGGATACGTCATTGTTCTGCCTGGAATGTTCCACAGTGTGACATTAATTTGGTTTTATAGCTCAAAAATACCTAGAAAACTCATTTCGGCCGCTTGTATCTGCGATCTCGTCCTTTCGGTCATTACCCAGAGCTCATGACCATAGGTGAGGGGAGGAACGTAGATCGACGGTAAATCGAGAGCTTTGCCTTTCGGCTCAGCTCCCTCTTCACCACAACGGTCCGGTACAGCGACCGCATCACTGCCGACGCCGCACTGATCCACCTGTCAATTTCACGCTCCATCCTCCTCTCACTCGTGAACAAGACGCCGACATACTTGAACTCTGAGGCGAGGACTCTCCACCCACCCGGAGAGGGCAAGACACCTTTTTTTAATTAACCAAGATTTTGTTATTCAGCACACTGCATATCATTCTAAATCTCTTGGTGAGCTACTTGGAAGGGGTGGAGAGCTGCTGGTAGCTCCTGAACTACAGGTTCACGCCCCCCCTCCCTGTGCCCGACTATAAATAGTATTATTTGTCCAGAAAATTGTTATTAGTACACCTCTGCATAACATTGTATCCTTTTAGAAGTGACTTTATTGATCTCGCGCTGGAGAAATTCTTCTCTGCATTTAACCCGTCCTGTTATTAGGAGCAGTGGGCAGCACATTACTGAGCCCGGGGACCATCTCCATGATCTTCTTGCTTCGGTTTGGTCAGGACCACAGCTGGAGGATTTTACCTGGAGCATGTTTTGGGTTGATGGAGGAAACCCACCCAGACACGGGGAGAACATGCAAACTCCACACAGAAAGGCTCAGGCGACGCGGGGATTGAACCCAGCACCTTCTTGTTGTGAAGCGTGAGTGCTAACCACTCAGTCACCATGCTGAACCAGGTCTAAACCAGTACTAAATCAGGACTAAACCAGGTATAAACCAGGTCTAAACCAAGTCTAAACCAGGTCTAAACCAGGTCTAAATCAGGACTAAAACAGGTCTAAACCAGGGCTAAACCAGGTCTAAATCAGGACTAAAGCAGGACCAAACCAGGACTAAACCAGGTATAAATCAGGTCTAAGCCAAGTCTAAACCAGGTCTAAACCGGGTCTAAACCGGGTCTAAACCAGGTCTAAACCGGGTCTAAACCAGGACTAAACCAGGTCTAAACCAGGACTAAATCAGGGCTAAACCAGGTCTAAACTAGGACTAAACCAGGTCTAAACCAAGTCTAAACCAGGTCTAAACCAGGTCTAAATCAGGACTAAAACAGGTCTAAACCAGGGCTAAACCAGGTCTAAATCAGGACTAAAGCAGGACCAAACCAGGACTAAACCAGGTATAAATCAGGTCTAAGCCAAGTCTAAACCAGGTCTAAACCGGGTCTAAACCGGGTCTAAACCAGGTCTAAACCGGGTCTAAACCAGGACTAAACCAGGTCTAAACCAGGACTAAATCAGGGCTAAACCAGGTCTAAACTAGGACTAAAGCAGGACTAAACCAGGACCAAACCAGGTCTAAATCAGGGCTAAACCAGGTATAAACCAGGTCTGAACCAGGTCTGAACCAGGTTTAAACCAGAAAGTAAAATTATAACCATTATAACGACATTAGAACAGATCAGAAAATGATAACATAATAATGAATACTTATTACAGTACTTTACAACTAGTAGTTCTTGGCGTTCCTCCAATTTTATATCAACAAAGGTTTCTGTGGGTCAATCATTAAACCTGTGACCAGGACTGAGCTCTGCACAGACTCCCTCTTCACCTCTTTGAGCGCTGTTCAAACGTCACCGTTTAATCGTGCCAGACAAATGAAGGTGAAAGTGTACAGTAAATCAACACTGTAAAGATTTAACTCAGACAAAGCAATAACATCTCCATTCATAAACTATAAATCAGTATAACTCAGAATATGTGTCAGAGGGTGAAAGGACTGATCAGGACATCACACGACAAAACTCTAGTCAAACATCTACTGCAAACACTTCTCTAAACTTTAACTGCTGCTCTACAAGCTCGTAGACACTAGCTACAACTCAAAGGGCCCATATTACACATTTTTTAAAAATTCTGTTCTAATGTCATTTCCTCGTCACAAAAAGACCTGAAGTTGTGTTTTGTTTCATTCACACATTCACACAGTCTTTATCAAAAGTGAATAGTGGAGGAATGCCAAGAAGTATTAAAATACTGTAATTAAGTACACATTTTGGATATCTGTACTTTAACTAAAGAGCCCATATTACACTTTACTTACTATTTTATTACATTGTGCCAGGGGTCTTCAATGTTTCTACAAACATTTGTGAATTCCAGTGTGGTTCTGTGATAGGATGCCACCTGTGCAACAAATCCAGTCGTGAAGTTTCCTCACTCTTAAATATTCCACAGTCAACTGTCAATGGAATTCTAACAAAGTGGAAGCGACTGGGAACGACAGCAATTCAGCCATGAAGTGGTAGACCACGTAAACTGACAGGACGGGGTCAGCAGATGCTGAGGCACATAGTGCGCAGAGGTCACCAACTTTCTGCAGTGTCAATCGCTACAGACAAACTTAATGTGGCCTTCAGATTAGCTCAGGAACAGTGTGCAGAGAGCTTCATGGAATGGGTTTCCATGGCTGAACAGCTGCATCCAAGCCAAACATCACCAAGTGAAATGCAAAGCGTCGGATGCAGTGGTGTAAAGCGCCGCCACTGGACTTTAAAGCAATGGAGACACGTTCTCTGGAGTGACGAATCACGCTTCTCCATCTGGCAATCTGATGGACGAGTCTGGGTTTGGCGGTTGTCATGAGAACGGTACTTGTCTGAAGCATTGTGCCTCAGACAAGTGTAAAGTTTGGTGGAGGGGGGATTATGGTGTGGGGTTGTTCTTCAAACATTACAATTACAAAGTGTACTGCAATACTGTACTGAAGTGACTATTACAATACAGTCTCCCTTAGCTCAAATCCATTATTGTGAGGAGAGAGATTTTGTTTTATTGCAGGTTTCAGATGACGTCACAACATTCTATAGGCCAATAATATTTAATACAGACGGGGGCAGCTAAAATGAGGACTGTTAAAATGATAAAAGGAGAAGTTCAATTTGTCAACTGGACAAAGTATGTTTGGTTGAAAATGTTGCTGCTCATCCGAGAGGCTTCGTCAGCTCTAATTAGAATGCTGGTAAGACACTTGCTTATATCTTGCTGCAGGGAGGAGCTTCATCCTTACAAATCTTTGCAGATGACATTGTGCGCCAAGGATACTCATCCTGCTATCATGTCTGAGAAAGGGATGGAAGAAGCTTCTTGCCCTCAGGACACACCTCAACAGGTATATTCACCTTCATCACTTAATGTTTACTTTTACAGCCTATATAAGTTTGGTGTGAGCAACTAAATAAAGCAAATGGGCTCATTGTAGGGGTAATGTATTGTCAATCAGGTCTACTAACAATTAAGTCTAATGCCTCAATGAGGCAAAAGATATAAGCAAGATATAAGCAAGTGTCTTATAAGCATTCTAATTAGAGCTGACGAAGCCTCTCGGATGAGCGGCGAAACGTTTTCAACCAAACATACTTTGTCCAGTTCACAAATTGAACTTCTCCTTTTATCATGGATTCTACCTGGACGACTGAGGGACTTTTCACGCACTGTTAAAATTCAGATTTGTTGTTGTAATACAGTGAGTTCTTGGGTCTAGTCACTAATAGAACATAAATAATCATACAATAAAATTAAAAGAGAAGAATAAAAACCTTTCAGTCGTATGCGCAGTAACAGAACCGTTTTGAGCTGGATTTAAACATTGTCAAATCTATATTTTTACTTTAACCATTATAATGTCTCTTTATCAGAAACTCTACTTGTTTTGTACTCGAGTTGTGTTTTGTATCATTTGTCTGAATAGTCCTGTACATTTAGGCGTTTTAAAAAGGTGCACTATGGAACCTTTCTTGTGGAACGTCCGTTGTCTCTGTTGTGGTTATCACCGCATTGTTCCGCAGTATGGCATTATGTGTAAATATCTTGCATTCATTTAATTGCAGGTGTTTTTTTATGACTCAAAAATACCTGTAAACTTTCTTTTCTTAATCTAAACTATAAAGAGTCAAGTTTATGTGTTTTTATTATTGTAAAAATTATATTGTATTGTATTTATAAATCTTGTTCTTGTCTCGTGTTCAGTCTTGTGCAGTACATCTGACTTGGCTGTAGATGGCGCTGTGCTCAGACGTTGCTGTGTTCTGAAGCTTCACTTTAGAGTAAATTACTGCATCTTCTTCTTTAACCTGTAAAAGTTCAAACAAGAAATTAGAAGAAGTGAGTGAACATCAGCACGAGTCTAAGCCTTTAGCAGTCGCACACGATTCCCAAACCTGTGGCCACGGCAAAAAGAAAACAAAGAAACATTTACTGTAAAAATGACGAGGAACGAGGAGACGTCTGTTAAAGGGATTAGGAGGGTTAAAACAAAACTTAGAAACAAAACAAAACGAGAAAAAAACTATAAACTGACATAAAGAGCGCAGGTTAAGGAAACGTTAATGTTTTCAGATGGATTTAAAGCCCCTATAGCCCTATTCTGATGGGATTAGTTTTACAGGGGGATGTGGAGTAATGTGGGTTTATCACAGGACCTCTGTAATATAAATGACCCATTCACACAGGACAAGAAATGTCCGTAATATTTATTTGACATGGGAGGAGTTTGTTTAGCCTATGTGTAATATTACATGACATGTCATACATGACCTAAAACAAGCAGAAGTTTCATGCCTCTGACGACTGATTTATACCTCTTGGTCTTTTTCATTGGTCGATGTGCGCGTTTGTTTGAGAGTACCGGTAGATCATTTTGCTCACCGGCAAAACAAAGTGCTTCAAGCTCCTTCGTGTTTGAAAATTGCGGTAAATTATTTCTTTAAACAGATGTGACGAAATATTACATACATCTTTACCGAGGGTCGCATTCGCACGGGATTAATATTACCTATGGTAATTCCTCCAGACCGTTTTACAGAAGGTGAAACTCGCTGTAAATTTCACAGACATACTCCGTTATGTTTACGGACATGGCGCGTTCAGACACGACTAAATTCCCTGGTAATTATTACTTTACCCCATGTCACCCCATAAAACTAATCCCGTCCGAATAGGGCTTATGACAGATTAAAATACTGTTTCATTCTTTTTTCCCAGTTTGGCCAATTTGTAGGTTTTAAATTTTACTTCAATTACTGTTACCGAGCAACCATGTAGTAGACTCGGCCAAAACCCCTCTGATGTACACAGACATTTTTATTTGACAAAGAAAAAAGAAATAATGCGCAAAGTGTCAGAAAAATGTGGTTCTTGTTGCAATTTTTTTGGATAGAATTCTCCCTAGTGTGATGTCATCAGTGTGGGACTGTCCAAAACTCTCTACTTCCTGTCATTTTCAACATATTTTTCAAATTCCCTTTGCAAATTGCTTCTTGATTGGTGTAAAACTATGATTTATATTTACGACGAGTTTTTATCCCACCAGATTAAGTCAAAATGAGAGAATCATAAAAACACTTTAAAGGCATTTAAAGGGATATTCCAGGATTTTTGACATGGGGGCTCATTTCCGAGTTAGCCAGAGTGTTGCAGAGATGTGGAGACACTTTTTAGCGAATTTCATGCAGTCCTTCCAGCTGCAGAGTTTTCAGTTGCTAGGCTAGCGCAAGTCAATGGTAAATGGTAGCCTGATTTTAATCAGGCTTACCCACTCCATAGTGCACCCAAGACAAGTCAACTATAACGCCAGACTGTCGATGTAAATATCTGTGTTGATGGAACAAAAGATGCAATTACATCAATGACAATTATACACAACATGTAATGACAGAAAACAATTGGAGAGGAAACATACGGTGTCTTTTTCTTTGGCGACAAGAGGGAAGGGTGTGGGGCAAGGGAAAAGATCAGAAATCAATGAAATTGATTGAAAACTGAAGTAGAAGCAGACATCCTAAAAATAGAGAGGGCCGTAATACTTAATACATGTGAGTGTGTGTGAGCCGAATGGAATGTCTTGTTTTGTTTTGTAGAGTGTGAGATAAGTGGCAGCTGTCGGCCTTGGACGTGTTTGTGCAGAAGATGCAGTCAAAACAAAGTCCAGTTGGATCACATTTTCCAGGAGAATTGATTACAAAAGGGGAATTTAACATAATCGATACATTTTTAGAACCCAGGCGAACAGACAATTTGCCAGATCCCTGGTTTCTGTCAGGTCCCCACTTCCTGCAGGTCTGTGCGACTCGCAGTCCTCCCCCTGGCACGTATGATAATGAATATGGACTGAGCCGCTGTTCCCCACAGTTCCAAATCCATTTATCCGCGATGTTATCCAGCACCAGGGGGGTTTCCACAGATGGATGAAACAGTTCATCTGTGTTTTTCCTTCTGATGTTGCCCCTCCGAGTTCGCAGTTCCCCGTACTGTCCGGCGGATCGGGGCTCTTTTTTATCCGCTCGGCTCCAATTAGTGATGGGTCAGAAAACACCCCCCAGGCCAATCCAGATGTTCTGCCATCAAGATTCCAATAGTAATTGCTCCGTGTCCTCCGGTAACAGCGGTGCCAGGCACACGACGCCTCCTTTGTGTATCAGGCAGAACGTTCCCTTAGGGCTAACCGGCTCTCCGGATCGGCGCTCCTCCGTGAAAAAAGCGTAGGGACCAGCTTTATCCAATTCATAATTTAGGATTTGAAAAATCTGTTTCAACAGGAGAAAAAAAGACGAGACGAGAGAAATAAAACATCAAACAGAGCAAAGATAATGGAGCAAGAGAAAAGTGTGTCTGCTCCTCAGGACAGCTAGGAGTGTAAAAAGTGAAAAAAGGCACAGTATGTTGTGTACTTCTAGCCAAAGGAGCAACATTTCCATGGAAACAAGCAGGAGGCCAAATAAGAGTCAGGTCTGTGGAGATGCAAGACAGCTCACCGTAAGAACACTTAAAATAAAAATTTAAAAGTTTCATACTGTGGCTTTATGCGTAACCTGGGAGGGCTCAGGGAAAAATCTTTTTTGAGGGGTGGCAAAACGTGCTCTTGTTTAAATTTGCCCAAAATGTGTCCACGAGATGTATACAATGTGTGCTCGTTTTGAAATCGTGGCCACGCTTTAGTAAATTGCGCTCACGAGGTTTATAAGGTGGGCACGACTCAATTTTAGCTAGCACACACTTTAAGTAAGACAAATCCATGATAAACAAGCGCACGCTCTCTTTACCCGGACACGTGACTTAATAAAATGAGGACAAGGACAAGGTGAAGAGGATACAATGACAACTGAAGGTGTTGGAGACCAGAAAAGTCCCTTTAGGTTCTCCCATTACTAAGTGTGAGTACCTGTAGTTCCTGGTTGGTCACCATTTTCTCTGAGCTCTGGTGTGGTCTCTTCAGTGGACGGTTCCTCTGAAAAACGGGGTCAGTCGATGCTCACGTGTTGGATTCTGCTGAGCCTGAGGGACTTACTCTGAACATGTGTTTGAAATGTGAAAACCTGCGAGTGTGAGGACAAGAGGCTGTTTCCATGTTCTACAATCTGATGTCATCATTTCACATACAGGGCAGGGGTCTTTATACTGTATCTCTATTGGAGATTTACTCTAATCTCCAAATGTATCAAACATATTTAACTTTTGTAGACACATTTGTATTAAATCATACTGACCAATTTTGACAGATGTGAAACCTGTTCCCCGTCCCCTCACCTGGTCCCTCCCTGTGCGACTCCCCTGGGACTTACTGCAGAACTGTAGTAGTGGTTAAATACAGTTTTATCTCATATTTACCTTTCACTTGTTGGACTCTCTCCCCCCTCAGGCTGAACTCTGCAGACACCTGTACCTTGCCGTTCACCCGGTACTGACAGGTGAAGGTCCTGATCTGTGGACTCTGGAGCTCCACTGTCAGAGTGGACTCACAGTTCTTCTTAGTTACACCATCTCCAGACAGGACCTTTCCATTTATGTCCAACCAGCGAAGACGTTTTGGTTCACAGGCCCAAGACGAAGGTATAAGGACTGTCCACAGGGTGCACTGTAAGGTGATGTGTCCAGTTGGGGTTTGATCGAGGCTGGTTTGAGCGAGGGAAGCTGAAAAGAAAGAAAAGTGTTTTTATTATTATATTAATTTGTCGTTTTAATGTTGTTTCCTCAGAAAATAAGAAACCAACATTTGTGTTTTGTTTCATAGAAATCATTTGGGTGTTTCCCAGTTGGTCTAATTGGTCTCATTCTCATGCGTAAACTCAAAACACTCCGTTCAACCATGTGAGGTCACAAGGTGGTGACACTTCACGATGGTGTGATGTTGTGTACTTCAAATTCATTTGAACTCTCAGATGTAACAAAACACGATATAGATGATCTTTACAGCTGCTATTTTCATTTAAATGGTTTAAAGACACAACTTACCAGAGAGGACACTCAGGTCGATAAATGCGTATCCATTTATTATGGTTTGATTGTTCCATGTTGCACATAAGTATGTCCCGTAGTCTCCTTCAGTGATGTTCTTAATCGAGAGGGAACAGTCTGGATTCAGAGTCAGCCTGGTGGATCTGGGAATGTTCTCAATCTGACCATCCTGAACCAGAAATGTGCTTGTGTCACTGTTACTGTGTCTCCAGTCCACTGTGGAGCAGTTTGGCCCATAATGTTTTGCTCTGTCACAGAGCAGAGTGACGTCTTCTCCAGTTCTGCTGTACTGATAGATGACGAAGACCTCTGCACTGTCTCCTGAAAAGAATGAAACAAAACAAAACATCTGCTGTAAGACTTCAGAATGAAAGCACCTCCATCAACAAAGCAAAAACACGAGACCTGCTCAGTGTTTGTAAAAAGAACACCTACAGGAGAGAACATTGGTTTTATAAATGTAAAACTGTAGCGTTAGCATGTAGAGTTAGCGTTAGCCTTGGAACATGACAAACTCTGAAAAACCAGAACCTTGTTAGAACATCACCGTGTGCAGCAGGTTCATGTGGTTTAATGACGTAGGCTCTAAATTTAACATTACACAGAGGTATAAAGATACAGCTGATGTCGTCAACATTCCCTCGGGTGTGATTCTAACTGGAGGGACTACTCTGTCTATTGTTGTTACTCAAACTTTAATCTGAACTTTGTTTGAACACCATCCCACCCTAAAGAACTGATTTAGTTGGGACTACAACAGGTGAGCTGACTTTGTGCGGTTAAAAAAGACTCAAATTACATTACAGTCACAAGCTAGCTAGCATTAGCCAAAGGTTTTTCAGTTTGTCACTGTCACATTGTTGAAAATCAAACACCTGTGGGACCACAAACACTTGCATCGATCACAGGCTCTAGAAAATGTGCTGTTTTAATCCATTTTGTATTTTTTCTCTTAAAACTTTTTGGCAGTGTTTGCTCATGTGTGCGTTGTGTCACCATGGTAACTGCTACATGCAGTACATGTGGAACTTCCGGTTAATGGTTTTCTGTGGTAAAATGCCTGTGGTAAAATGTCTGGCATTTTCTCCACCAGCTTCATAAATCTGCCCCATCACCAAATCTTCAACCAACAAGGTCCACAAAGGAGAAACATTCTTCATGAAGAATTTATCCACCATCACACACAGACGTCGTGTCTCTTCAGCCCCCATCACACCAAACACACGGAACTACAGACTTAAATACAGCTCTGTGGTATGCCATGACATCAGCTCCCACAGCTAGCCAATCACAGGAGGGGACTTTACCCATAGTTTGATGGATTGTAAGCAGGTGGATATCCCATTACACCAACCTATGGAAACCGTATGCTTATCAATAGGTTGTTTCCCACGTCCAGGTTGAACAACACAGTTTTCACAGAATATAGAGAGATGAAAGTATACATATGTAAATCTACATGTACTAAATAATGAAATCCCACAGACAAAAACTTAAAGGAGAACAACGACGAGCAAAAACAATTTGAAAACCGAAATCCAAGAATGTTTTTGATAAGTAAACAACATTATAACATGGACATACACAAAGGCCATTTAAGTAGACCAACATTTTGAGAGTAAAAAGTTGTGTTTGCAGTCTATAATTATTAAACATATTCAAAAGCAGCAGCTCACCTCTGGACTGAAGCCGAGAGAAACACAACAGGAAGAAAACAATCTTTAAATCCATATTTGTTCTGTTCGATCACAGACCTCTCTTTCTGTTACTCTCCCCTCGGTTTTAATATTGTCTTTGACCCCACGATCTGGAGCTGGCCCTCGGACCTCACAGCGCCTGCAGGGGAGTAAATCTGGATGAGGTCCAAGGTGTAGTGTGGAAACTCTGGACTTCCCAAATGCTGCATGTGTTTTGAAACTCCACACACCTTCACTATGATCACTTGCATAATTTTAGACCAGGAATTACCAATCTAATAAGAAAAAGGTAAAAGTTCATTTGAAAATGACCACTTCACAAGGTGGAACAGAGCGTTTGGAGCTTTGGTGTGTTCCTCAAACATGTGAATGAAACAAAAAACACAACTCCAGGTCTGTTTTTGAAGCTCACAAGAGTTGATTTTGTCTAATATAGGACCTTTAATTTCAGGTGCACTGTGTAACTTTTTAGTTGGGGGTCCATCATCTGCTTGTTTCTATGGATACGTCATTGTTCTGCCTGGAATGTTCCACAGTGTGACATTAATTTAGTTTTATAGCTCAAAAATACCTAGAAAACTCATTCCGGCCGCTTGTATCGGCGATCTCGTCCTTTCGGTCATTACCCAGAGCTCATGACCATAGGTGAGGGGAGGAACGTAGATCGACGGTAAATCGAGAGCTTTGCCTTTTGGCTCAACTCCCTCTTCACCACAACGGTCCGGTACAGCGACCGCATCACTGCCGACGCCGCACTGATCCACCTGTCAATCTCACGCTCCATCCTCCCCTCACTCGTGAACAAGACGCCGACATACTTGGACTCTCCACCCACCCGGAGAGGGCAAGACACCTTTTTTTAATTAACCAAGATTTTGTTATTCAGCACAGTGCATATCATTCTAAATCTCTTGGTGAGCTACTTGGAAGGGAGTGGAGTGTAGCTCCTGAACTACAGGTTGGAGACCCCTGGTATATCATATAGTCCAGTGCTTCTCAAGTATTTCCTGCAACACCGCCCTGAATTCGCGGGGATTGGCTGAAGTTGCAAATCGCAACATCGCAAATTCCTGGAGGGTCTGATAAATAGTATTATTTGTCTAGAAAATTGTTATTAGTACACCTCTGCATAACATTGTATCCTTTAAGAAGTGACTTTATTGATCTCACACAGGAGAAATTCTTCTCTGCATTTAACCCATCCTGTTATTAGGAGCAGTGGGCAGCACATTACTGAGCCCGGGGACCATCTCCATGATCTTCTTGCTTCGGCTTGGTCAGGACCACAGCTGGAGGATTTTACCTGGAGCATGTTTTGGGTTGGTGGGGGAAACCGGAGTGCCCAGAGGAAACCCACCCAGACACGGGGAGAACATGCAAACTCCACACAGAAAGTCCCAGGCAACCTGGGGATCGAACCCAGATCATGCATGCAAACTCCACACAGAACACACACAGAAAGGCCTGGGCGACCCGGGGATTGAACCCGGAACCTTCTTGCTGTGAAGCATGAGCGCTAACCACTCAGCCACCGTGCCGCCATTAACATTAAAAACAAAAAAAAGAAAGAAACTTCCAACAAAGACTGCACTCTGCGACCACCACCAGCACTCACACACTCCACACTCATACAAGGCAGTGTGGGTGAAGTGTCTTGATCAACAACAGTTTTTGCCACTGGCGCCCCCCTGTGGCACCTGCTATTCTCAGCGGTCTCCCACTGAAGTACTCACCAGGCCCAGTCCTGCTGAGCGTCAGAGATCTGACGAGATCAGGCTTTGACAAGGAGGTCCGGCCACATCTCCTTGTGTATTGTAAAATAATATTATTTAAGTAGAAAAAAGTCAAATTCTTTAAGTAGGAGTAAAGTATGTGAGGAAACTACAGCTCAAGTAAGAATAACTGTAAGAGTGGACGTAACATCTAATTTACAATTTGAGATTATCTGGCATTTTCATGGGATACACCACACAGATTATTTACAGGTAAGAGAACTGCTACAGCTATAATACTCAAGGATGTTTTCTGTGTGTGCACCTGCCCAGGGACTGCACATGCAAACTAAACTAAACTAAACTAAACGCCTCCCTCGGGAGGTGTTCCGGGCACGTCCCACCGGGAGGAGGCCCTGGGGGAAGACCCAGGACTAGGTCCCGACTGGCCTGGGAACGCCTTGGGGTGAAGGAAGTCTGGGAGTCTCTGCTTAGACTGTTGCCCCTGCGACCCGGCCCTGGATAAGAGGAAGAACATGGATGGAATATTGTGGCCCCTCGCTGTACCTGCTGCTGCGAGCCTCGTCATTTTGGATTTAAATGTTCATATTTACCCGCTCTACATGATCCTGGTGGGTTCTTTCTGCTATTTTGTCTGTCAAAAAAGTCCTATTCCTAATATAGAGCCTGGCTCCAAATTCACTCCTGTAACCGTGAACATTGTGAGCTTCATTTGAGCAGCACCGAACCCTGTGGGTGACTATTAATATTAATATCACAATACCACAACATCATTTCATTTGAACTTTTCAGAAAATATTATTTTAAATGCATTATTGTAAAGTTTTCATATGTCTTTTAAGATGACTACTGGTTATTGGGGATTTTTTCGCTGTAGAACCAGTGAGTGTCGACTACGTTAAGTGGAAGCAGCTACAAATAGCAACACCCTCCAGTTATTTGAATAGATCCGTGGTTTGAACGCTCCAGTCGCTGCTTCACACTGAGGTGTAGAACTCAGTTCAGACGGAGACACATACCAATCCTCTCTCTTTCAGGTCGTAGGATTTGTCTGGGAGAGAGTCTCGCTCGGATGGAGTTGTTCATCTTCTTTGTGAGTCTGATGCAGCGTTTCCGGTTCACTGCGCCCCCTGGTGTTTGTGAGGAGGATCTGGACCTGACTCCATTCATTAGATTCACTCTGTGTCCTCGTCCACATCACCTCTGTGCTGTGTCTCTGGCCTAAACTTCACTTCATTGTGACAATTATTGTGAATTCTTTCAGAAAAATTATTTGTGTTTTTATATATCCTTCTTGAATATTTTAAGAAAATTTTGAAACATGTTTTTGTAAGATTTTCCTGAATTTCCAGCATTTTGAAAACATGTGGCAATCAAATAATGTGGCACTCTAAATATCTGCCCCACATTTGTATTAAATCATACTGACCAATTAAATCCTGTGATGTCAACTGAAACACAGCAATATAAGAAACTTTTGATTCTTGGAGACAAAGCTAAAATAATGTTGATATTTATCCTGTTCCTGAACAGGTTTGTGTCCGGGTGCTTGTTACTACAGCAGTTACTACAGTGTGCATCTGAAGGAAAATGACTTTACTAGTATGGCAAATTCAATTTGTCAACTGGACAAAGGTTTATTTGGTCTGATCCGATGAACTTAGCTGCAGTGTCGATGTCCCTGGACACAGCGCTGGTCTGGAACGAGCGCAGCCAACTCTGTGCCAACTCTGATAAGCCACTTTTAGAAAAGGATCTGAGGATTAGACAAGCCTGGATTTCCTGAATAAACCAGGCTTTGGCTTTAGCTCGCTTCATGGAATACTCCCATAAACATATGGTTAATACATCAGAATTTAAACTGGCCCAAAAGTCTTGGTTGAGATTCAGTGAATGTATTATTCTTATTCTATTTATTTATAAAGGGACGGCACATATTAATGAACATTTAAAATGTAAAGATTATATCCAACCTGGCTCATTTCTATCACCACATCATCTGCATTTATTTTGGGGATTTTTGACCATGTTCTCTCAGTAAATATTTTAATTTCATGTTACATTTTAATATTGTAATTGATATTTTTGCTCACCTCTAAAACTTATGTAAAACATGTATGTGGTTTATAAACACAGTGGAGCACTTCCTGTAACACCACATGACATCACAAGGTGGAACAGAGGCAAGGTTTGTGTGTTAATCATGTGTGAAGGAAACATCGTAACATGGACAGGAAAAAAGCCGTTTAAAGTGTAGAGAAGAGACCGCTGTCGCACCACTTTAAATCAGGTTATCAGTTTAGAACATGAATAAAACGATGATTTCAAAGATCAGAGCTTCCAGCAGGGGGCGCACATGTACAGCATTTGATTTTTTTTTTGTCATAAAAACCACATCAGCTCATTATTTTAAGTTACAGCATGACTCGCTTCAGTCGTCATTACTTCCCCGACAATGTAAAGGTGGAACATATTTTTGAGGAAGTTTGAGATGAGAGAGAGAACTGAAACTTACGGACAGAAAGAAACGGAGATAGAACAGAAGGAGAGTGGCAGCAGAGGGAGAGCGATGGCTGTGCTGAGACGATTTCTTTTGTTCCTAGTGGTTCTGGCGTTCACAGGTGAAAAACTTTACATATTTTACACATTTGCTTTTGTGGATCTGGTGTTTCGTGATATTGTGCTGAAATCAAACTCAGACTTATTATTATTACCATCTAAATCCTGTGATAACTTAAATCCAAGTCTTTACATAATGAACTCACTAAAATATGTTAAAGTATAAATCCATGAGGAAGTGTTGCTGAAATTAAAGCTGAGCTGTGTCACTTTTCTGTCGTCTGTTTGTCTCCATGGAGATGTTATTGCCTTTTTATTTTCATTTTTTTATTTTGATGTTCCTGCTCTTCCCATCTGTGTAAATGTGCCATGTTTAAAATCATTCTTCTAATCTTATAATGAAAGTGTCTGAAGCGACTATTATGGTATACGGGATTGAACCAGCAACCTTCTGGTTAGTGGGTGCATCTGTACCAACTGCTCCAAGTTCACACAAGTCCCTGCAGAATGTGAAGACTCAGTGTGCAGGGTAAAAGCTGCAAAAAGAACCGATGGAAACAAGGAACGTTTTTCATGTACTTCAACTCAACAGGCGTGTTTTAGCAAGTTTCTGATGGTTTGTAAAAATATGGTTTGTTCAGTATCGCCCACCTTTACTTTGGGACACAGGGTGGGCCCAGAGACTGTTTATATAAATGTGTGTAGAATCCCTCAGTCGTCCAGGAAAAATCCAAGGCAAAGGAGAAGTTCAATTTGTCAACTGGACAAAGTTTGTTTGGTTGAAAACGTTTTGCCGCTCATCCGAGAGGCTTCGTCAGTTCTGGCCCTCATGCTGGTTAGACCCTGTTTATATCTAGCTGCAAGGGAGGAGCTAACTACCCTGAACAAAGCTCTGAACCTATCCCAGCTACTCTCTTTTGTTTTACGAATTCCTCTGGCGTCTACTATTAGCATATCTATAAGCCCTAGGCGGCGCTCACTACACTGAAATAGCTCTGAAACTATCAACTAATCTGTCTCTTTGTATTTCAAATCTCTCTGGCGTCCAATTCCCTATTCAAGACAACGACCCTCTCCACCCCTCTGCAATGGCTTGTCTGTCCTAATGTTTCTTTGTCTGTTTTTGACTTTGGTTTGAGAATCAAATTATAAATGGGAGACAAGTTGTGTCTAACTCCCCCATTTCTGTTTAACGACGGATTCTCTTTTTTGACAAAAATTGCCTCTTTAACTCCCCTCTCAAACCAGTTCTTTTCCCTGGCTAAGATCTGAACATCACTGTCCTCAAAAGAATGGCCCGTGGCTTCTAGGTGAAGATGTACGGCAGATGACGGTCCACTCTGGCACGCCCGCCTGTGTTGGTACATCCTCTTGTGAAGTGGCTGTTTTGTTTCTCCAATGTAGCGCTCACTGCAGTCTTCACTACACTGAATGGAGTAGACCACATTGCTTTGTTTGTGGCTCAGTGTTTTGTCCTTTGGGTGGACGAGTTTTTGTCTTAAAGTGTTTGTGGGTTTGAAATAAACTGGGATTTCATATTGTCTGAAAATCCTCTGTAGTTTTTCCAAAACGCCGGCCAGGTACGGAATCGCTACCCCTTTCCTCCTGGGTTCGGATTCTCTCTTTTTATTTTGGTGGAATACGTTTCTCAGCTCATCCAAGCTGCTTCTTCAGTTGTGGTCAAACGCTGGTGGACACTGCCTTATATAAAAAAGTTTAAAGTTCAAAGTCAGCTTTATCGTCAAAAACCATATGTACAGGTCGCACACACAGGATTTGAAATTGCAGCGCCCCCTAGGCCCACAGTGAACATAAAACATGTGATAAACAAGACAATAAACACCAGGACTAAAACATCACATATACCTGTAGCAAAAGTACAAAAGGCTTGTGTATAAAACAAATAAGTAGAGCGGGGTGATATGGCCTAAAAATAAAATCTCCGATTAAAAAAAAAAAAAATCTGATTTTAATCGATTTTTCTCTGCCCTACTCAAAAACAAGTAACAGATGACAGACAAATGGCTCAAAATATTGCAACGTTCTTTTATTTTTAAAAAATACATTATACCTGCATCAGTTAAGCTGTTATTGTTTTAAAAAAATATATAATTTGAAGACCCTCACCTACAGCAGAGTGCAGTCTGTACACAGCTGTGGCAACACAAGAAAAATATTTGCGTCTTGGTAGCACATACTTCAGGTCCAAAACTTTCACCATGTTAATGAATCCGGGCTTTTCCACAGTTTATATGGGCACCATGTCTTTTACAACATACATCATGTATTTGGTAAAACATACAACAGCGTGTGTGATGCCTTCCGTCGTGGGTCATGCTTATCATACTGCAAACAGTTTGAAAATGTTTTAGGGACTGGACGGTGGTTATTTTCATTCCGTTCGGAGCTGCACTTCTCTCACTCCGTTGCCTCTGCTTTAGGCGCTAGGATACATTTGTCGTGCTGCCACAGCTTTTGAACACACTTTACAGCGAGCACTCGTTTCTTCTAAGTCCGACGCAAGAAAACCGAACCAGTTCCATATAACAGATGTAGCAACACCTTTGTTTGGTACAAGCTCCGCTAGCCGCGCTAGCTTGTAGAATGTTTGGGTACACCCCGCTAACTTACCTGTGTAAAACGTGGCCGCGCCTTAGTTCCGCTCACATGTAAATAATAACTAAAAAAATAAATTTTCATCACATCGTCCTGAACTGTAAATTCGAATTAATTGATTTAATTGATAAATTGCGCAGGTCTACAAATAAGTAAAACACACAATGTGGAGCGGAATAAAGCTCAAATGTGTAATTTAAGCAGCAGTGTCAGCGTCAATTAAGCAGCAGTGTCAGTGTCATTTAAGCAGCAGTGTGATTGGGAGAGAGTTGAGCATCCTGACAGTTTGGTGGATGAAGCTGTCTTTCAGTCTGCTGGTCTTGGCCCTGAGGCTCCTCAGTCTCCTTCCTGATGGCAGCAGACTGAAGAGGCAGTTGGATGGGTGGGTGGGATCACCCAGAGGGTGAGGCGGGTGAGGCGGGTGCGGTAGATGTCCTGCAGGGAGGGGAGAGAGACACCCACGATTCTCTCAGCTGCTCTCACTACTCGGTGTAGCTTTTTCCGGCAGGACACGGTGCAGGTGCCATACCACACAGTGATGCAGCTGGTGAGGATGTGACCTATGGTGCCTCTGTAGAAGGTGCTCATGATGGAGCTGGGGCTCTGGCTCTCTTCAGCTTGTGGAGGAAGTAGAGTCGCTGTTGGGCTTTACTGGTCAGTGATGCAGTGTTCTTTGACCAGGAGAGGTCCTCAGAGATGTGCACACCCAGGAACTTCGTGCTGCTGACTCTCTCCACAGCAGCCCCGGTGATGGTGAGGGGGGCGTGCTGTGTGTGTGCCTGGAGGGGGCACTAACTACACTGAAACTACTCTGAAACTGACACACATCAATCCATGGGAGACATCATCTGTCTCCCATCTACAGCTTCATCCTCAGACAAAGAAAACAACAGGGAGGCCAGGGCAGGTCCAGAGGTGTGAAAGTTCCATCAGGGGCCTGAATGATTCTGCTAATATGACCCACACTCAGTGCAGTTCAATAGACCGAGCCAACAAACATAAACTGTAAACAAGTACACATGTTAGATGTTAGTTCAGGCCAAACCAGAACTGAAGGAGCAGCTTTGATGAGCTGAGAAACGTATTCAACCAAAATAAAAGTTTGTCCAGTTGACAATTCAAATTTCTCCCTGTTTCCATGTTTCTATAAATGGAAATATTCAACCCACTAGCCGCCAAACAGGAAGTGAGCATGGGAATGATTTGGCTCCATTGACTCTGGCTCCAATTCACTTTCTATTGAAGTGTGGCCCCTGTAACTGCTGGTGTCAGGCTCTTCATTTTAGTCTTAAAATGTTGGTTTTAACCCGCTCTACATGATCCTGGGGTTTTTATTTCACTATTTTGTCACATAAATCAAGATATGAACTTTAATAACAGACCGATCAGACCCTTTTTCCTCGAGGTCGCTCCCGCTTGGCATCACAATGTTTGATTTACCTTCTACATCTACAGCTTCTAATAGATCGACCTTCTTGTTCCATCCCTATTGGGACACAAACACAAAGTGGGGGAGGGTCTTTGCCTGTTGTCTGCTGAGTCAATCCCTTTGTTTATTTCTCCACAGATTTGTCTCTGTCTCGGGTTGTGTTTGTGAGAGAAAAAGAAGAGGCTGCTTTCACTTGTCCCAGTGTTGAACCAGGACAAACTCAGTGTAGAAGGACCACATGGGTTTTTGGTCCAGCTAATGGATCACGGACTGTGGAGCTGATCACTCTGGGACAGATTGGCTCCAGTGTCTCTGCGCTCTCAGACCTGTCCAAGCGTCTCTCACTGACAGAACCGTGTGGTGTGAGGATCCAACGTGTCCGCCCTCAGGAGGCTGGAGTCTTCAGGTGTGAGCAGTACACCTCATCAGAAGGAAGCCCCATCTCTGAGTCTTCAGTTCACCTGGCTGTGGTTTCATGTGAGTGCTTTAACACACCTGAGGCTTACTGATACTTTGCCGCTGATTTCATTCTCTGGGAGAGTGATGCTAACTGGAGGCACTGCTCTGTTAGAAGCTCTGTTACTCAATGTAGATTTTATTCTGAGCTTTGTTTTAACACAATCTGACCATAAAGAGCATCTTAGGGTGAAACTGCAACAGGTGAGCTGATTTGGGCCTTTAAACAAATCTCCCTCAAATGACATTACAGGTTCAAGCATTACCCAACTGTTTTTAGTTCGTCACGCTGATGTTTTCTGTTTAAAATCAAACTCATATTTTAAAACTTCAGTGCAGTGTTTGCTAATGTGACTAATGTGAGTCATTGTGACTCCATAGTAACTGCTGAACATTCTGCCATAGACATACACGTCGAATCCCCCCAGCGTGAAGTTCCCCATCTGCATTAATTATGATTGGCCTGTAGAATGTTGTGGTGTCATCTGAAGCCCATCTCCAGTTAGAAGCTATTGTCAACAACGGTAGCCTTACTGCTTCAGAGTGCTCACTTTTAAATCACTTCTTATTATACCATACAATATTTTAAGATGTAAAAAGTACACCTCAAAGCAGAGGTTCAAATGTAAGTTCTGTTAAAAGGGAGTTATGAGGTCCTTTGTGTGTTCCAGTGACTGAAGAAGAAGACCATGGTCAGAAGCTCAGATGTGCTGTCTCCTCTCTCTCTAGAGTCAAGGTCAGATGGTTGTTTAAGAGCCAAGTCATAGACAAGAACAATGAGGAAATCCAAGAGACATCTCTGCAAAGTGAAGCCACTCTCACTCTTCGAAAAGGACATTTCCTTCATCAGCAGGAACATCTACTCAAATGTGAAGTGACTCTTGGAAATAAGACTGAAGAGTTCAGCTTTAAACCCGAAAACTCCAAGACTCCAGGTAAGACCAAGAAGAACAGCTAGAACACAGGAAGGGCATCTGACACACAGGGATAGAGAAGGGTGGGAGGGCATCTAACTCATGGATGGGCATCTGACACACGGATACAGGAGGATGGAAGGGCATTTCATATAAGAGATTTTGTCTTTTCAGATCAAACAAACACAAACCCAAAAGCTCCTCCAGATACTGAGGACAGGAACGCCTCTGGGTTCGAAGGTAAAGGATAGTTCAGTGCTAATTTAGATCTGGTTTAGTCCTGGTTCAGTCCTGGTTCAGTCCTGGTTGTGTTTCAGACTGGCATTGGGCGGCTGTAGTTGGAGCTTTGGTTCTTGTGGTTCTTGTGGTGGTCCTGATCTTCTGGAGGAGATTCAGAGGTGAGAAGCTCCAAACATCTGAATAAATATTAGAGTCTGAAATTATTTTCTTTTACTTTACTTTTTCTTTACTTTTTCTTCTGTTTCAGCGAAGTCTCGAGGCCCAAACATGGCCCCTCCGGTCAGACATACGGTCCCTCAGGTCAGACCATAGACTGAATACACTGTGTAGCTGGACATAGCTAACGCGCTAGCTGCCGAGTTCCAAACAGGAAGCGATCATGGGCACATTTTGGCTCCATCAACCTTAAAATGTTAGTTTTAACCTGCTCTACATGATCCTGGCATTTTTATTTCACTATTTTGTCTTGAAATCCAGATATGAACATAAATAACAGACGAATCAAGCGCCTTCTTTCCCCGCGGTCTCTAGCATAAACAACACGTTTGATTGACAGTGTTGTTAAGCGCCCACTCCCCGCTAAACCAGCAGTGTGGGGTGTACCTTCAACAGTCTCGCTCCTCTTTGTTGCTATGATACTTGTAGGCGGAATTCCAAATATGGAATTAGGCTCCAGATTCCCCCCCTATAATTGCTAGCATCAATGAGCTTCATTTGGAGCCGAACGCTTTTTTGGAGCCGAAGTTTATAGTTTTACTTCTGGTTGGACACAGGCAACAGTTGTGACATACGTAGAGGTGATTCCATAACTGTTACCTAGCAACCATAATGTAACAACAGTCAAAATGTGTCTACAATAGTTGTGATTAGGCTAATACAAATAAATTACAACACCTTTATTTAGTTAAATAGTTGTTGGTGGTCGGAGGGGCTGAAGGTGCAGATTGGCAGCCCCCAAAAAACATCTATTTAAAAATATTAACTTATATTTCAACTCAACATTTAAAATAATGATGAATTTGACTCTGTAATTTGTTTTAGTGGATTTTTCATGTTTCCTCTGAAGACTGAACCTGACGACGGAGTGCCCTATGCCACTGTCAGCTACAACAGGAACCAAAGACCTGCGGTAAGAACTGAACCAGGACAAAACTAGGACTAAACCAGGACCAGGACTGAACCAAGACTAAACCAGGACTGAACCAGGACTAACCCAGGATTGAACCAGGACTAAACCAGGACTAAACCAGAACTAAACCAAGACTGAATCAGAACTAGACCAGAACAAAACATGGACTTAAACGGGACTAAACCAGGACTGTAAAGCCTTGTTTTCCTGTGCTCAGGTCAGAGAGCGTGAGGAGGAAGTGACCTACAGCTCAGTGAGAATCAAAGCTGCCGAACATACGCTCTACGCCACAGTCAACAAACCTAAACCAGCTAACGAAACCAGCTAACTAACTCTGCTAACTAAAACAAGCTAATAAACCAACTAACTCTGCTAACTAAAACAAGCTAATAAACCAGCTAACTAACTCTGCTAACTAAAACAAGCTAATAAACCAGTTAACTAACTCTGCTAACTAAAACAAGCTAATAACCAACTAACTAAACCTGCTAATTAAAACTGCTAACTAAAACAATCTAATAAACCAGCTAACTCTGCTAACTAAAACAAGCTAATAAGCCAGCTAACTAACTCTGCTAACTAAAACAAGCTAATAAACCAACTAATTAAATCTGCTAACTAAAACAAGCTAAAAACCAGCTAAGTAAACCTGATAATTAAGTCTACTAACTAAAACAATGTAATAAACCAGCTAACTCTGCTAAATAAAACAAGCTAATAAACCAGCTAATTAAATCTGCTAACTAAAACAAGCTAATAAACCAGCTAATTAAATCTGCTAACTAAAACAAGCTAATAAACCAGCTAATTAAATCTGCTAACTAAAACAAGCTAATAAACCAGCTAACTAACTCTGCTAACTAAAACAAGCTAATAACCAACTAACTAAACCTGCTAATTAAAACTGCTAACTAAAACAATCTAATAAACCAGCTAACTCTGCTAACTAAAACAAGCTAATAAGCCAGCTAACTAACTCTGCTAACTAAAACAAGCCAATAAACCAACTAATTAAATCTGCTAACTAAAACAAGCTAAAAACCAGCTAATTAAATCTGCTAACTAAAACAAGCTAATAAACCAGCTAATTAAATCTGCTAACTAAAACAGCTCAAAAAACCAACCAAACCAACCAAGAGGACGGCTCACAAACTAAAGTGACATAAACCAATCCAGGAGGACATGAATCATCTCTACAAATCAACAAACCGACAAACCGACAAAAGCAACAGAACAGAAATTAACTGACGCTGCTCACCAAACCGCAGAGCATCCGTCAACAAGCTGGTGAAACCGAATCTAACCAACCAACGCACCACAAAACTAAACTATCAACCCATGACCTGATGACCTGATGGCTCAGTTTAGTGGTTGTTTCTTTTGGATATCATGAGTCAGAAAATAAGTCTATTTTTAAAAGTTTTATTAGGTATTTATTTATTGTTTGTGTTTTGGAAAAACTTACGAGGTTAATGAATATTATATATGTAATATATATATATATAAAAAAAAGAAATGTACACATACAAAAGATATGCAAAATCCTTTTTTTTTTTAAAGCTTTCTCTCATGCTATAAGGTTCGCTCATCAAAAACCTGCCTGAAGAGGTTTTAGAGTCATCCATGTATGTTTGAGTAATCTAGTGATCTCTCCCATGCCCTATACCAGGGGTGCCCAACCAGTCGATCGCAGTCTACCAGTCAACTGCAGGCAGAATGTCAGTCGATCGCGTATGGATACGTTCACACTGCAGGGCTTAATGCTCAATTCCGATTTTTTTGTGAAATCTGATTTTTTTTTTGCGAGGTCGTTCTCATTTCCAATTACATGTGACTTGTATGTGATCTCCCGTGTGAATTTTAAACACCCCAAAAGTGTCCCGCATGCGCCTTGGAGGACACAACGAGGTCACGTGCAGCGAGCGTGCTCAGTGTTTACGGAAATAGCCTAAAGTTGCTGTCGTACCGGAGCCAAAACATGTACAGCTTATTTGTTTTAAGGAGGAGAGGAGAAAGAGAAGGACAGGGTTTTTGGCCACTGCGTTTTGTGGGGCAGCGGCAGAAACGTCTGCAGAAATTAATGTGTTGGTGCGGAGTCGCAGACAAGAGTGGTGGGATTGCTACGTGCTTCGCCACTTCACTGATACGGAGTTCATATACTATTTTCGCATGACGAGAAGAACGTTTGTGTACATTTGTGAGCGCCTAATTGTATCACTCTCACTGGAGGAAACACGCTCAGGTCGGATGAACATGACCTGGCCGTTCAGACTGAAGTCGCACGCCAAAAGATCGGATATGTATCGGTTTTAGGACCACATATCTTGGTCAACGTTCACACTGCAGCCTGAAGTGACCCAAATCCAATTTTTTTTCGCCCACAAGCCTACATCACCCATGCTCCCACACGACAATTCTCCATAAAAATACAAAAACATGAGACAAAAACTGTAAAACTCTACACGGCAACTTGACAAACCTGATGCGTTGTGCAGTACTGTGATAGTGCTCTGAAGGGGGAGTGCGCAAAGGGAGGGAGAAGTCAAGCGAAAGTAACACATAACAATCTACTCACGTAAAAATACGGCAGTACTCCTTTTAAAATGTACTTCTGGAGTGAAAAGTAAATGTAAGTAACTAGAGAATTGGAGAACTATTAAAAAGTCGAACGTTGAGCTCTTGGTAAAGAATTTATCATCATTTTTTTGGCCTGAAGAAACTTTTTTTTGTTTTTTTGCTCAAAGCTGAAAATCGATCTCACGACCTTTAAGTAGGATGTCACCCTGAGCGTATCAGTCATTGCAGAAGGTGTCAAACGTTAAAGAAAAAACTCGAGTCCAGTTCAAAATGTAGTGCACTAAAAAGTACAGATACCTGCTCTCATGAAACCTAAGGCAGTAAAAAATACTTAAGTAAACTACAGATACTTTAAATTGTACTACAAACAGTACTTTTACATTTGTATGTTTTACTTTTCATGATTGTATTGAGTTCATTTGACAGCAGAAGTGACAAAAATGAATTGCAGAGGAGGGGTTGACCACTTCTGCTTTTCTGAGTGTCATCGAAGTGGATCTGGGCGTTTTATTTGGGTGTTTTCACACTTGGTCCTTTTCAGCCATGTAAACAAACTCAGACCGATGACTCAGCATTTTTTGTGCATATCTGAACTCTCCAACCGTACCCAGAGCCTCTGAAATGAACCGTACTGAGACCTTTCTCAGGAGGGTCGCTAAAAAGTCAGCGGTACAGTTCGCCTAATCTGCGCATCATGAACACAAAGAGCATCGGGTTCTCTTTGCCTTTTTCAGTGTATTTTGACCTCCTTCGCTTGCCGTAGATGTCACGTGACTGTGACCGGGAACACTCAGATGTAAACATGGCTGGCCGTGGTCGATGTCGTGGTTATGCCAACGCAAATATAAATATATCGTATGTATCTGAATAGGTCTATTTTCCCGTGAATGCGAGCAAATTTCACCAAAAAACACAGGAGGGCATTGCAGCAGACATTTTGTTTCAAGTGAAAATTACAGAGAATTCCCAATGTACCCAGAATTCAGTGCATTGGGGGACTGAGAGCTCTAGAGGACCTGGAGCTCTGGAGGACCTGGAGCTCTGGAGGACCTGGAGCTCTAGAGGACCTGGAGCTCTGGAGGACCTGGAGCTCTGGAGGACCTGGAGCTCTGGAGGACCTGGAGCTCTAGAGGACCTGGAGCTCTGGAGGACCTGGAGCTCTGGAGGACCTGGAACTCTAGAGGACCTGGAGCTCTAGAGGACCTGGAGCTCTAGAGGACCTGGAGCTCTGGAGGACCTGGTGTGAACAGAAAAGGGACTGGGGCTAGATTTAGATCTGGTTTAGACCTCTTTTAGTCATGGTTTAGACCTGGTTTAGACCTGGTTTAGATCTGGTTTAGACCTGGTTTAGACCTGGTTTAGACCTAATTTAGACCTCTTTTAGTCATGGTGTAGATGTTGTTTAGACCTGGTTTAGACCTCTTTTAGGCATGGTTTAGACCTGGTTTAGACCTGGTTTTGACCTGATTTAGTCCTGTTTTATCTGGTTTATTCCTGATTTGGTTCTGATCTAGTCCTGCTTCAGTCCTAGTTGAGACCTGGTTTAGTTCTGGTTTAGTCCTAGTTTAGACCTGGTTGGTTTATTTATTTATTTACGTGTTTATTTCTCATAGTGCAGCCACAAACTAGAGTCTCTAAACACTTAAAAGATCGACTGGTTAACTCAGTGTCCACTATAAAGGACATAAATGAATGGGCCGGTCTCAGGAGGATATTGCACTTTTAACCAGATAAACGGTCCTGATAGTCGGACCTGACCTTTTGTCGCCATCTTCTGGACATACGTGCACATTGTCGTTTTTCCTCGTTCAGTTTCTTCTTTTTGGACCAACTCCTCTGAGGGAACCGGTGGACTAGACTAGAGGAACCATGCGGCGAGTGAAAAGGATAAACCTGTCGAGTTGATCTTTTTCATTCTTTTTCATGGCAGTGTGACATGTTGGATATGGTAGATACGGTAGAGATGGAGTCTGGTTTAGATAAACATGTACTACATATATATAAATGTGGAATGTTCTGGATTTACAGCAAAGCTCTGCCAAAATATTCACAAATTTAAGTTCTTGTATAAAGACCTGGTCTGGTCTGAATACAGAGACGAGTTTGAATGAATCATCCAATGGCACTTTTCTCTATCAGTTTTTTTTATTTTTTTATTTTTTTTTGTACAAGAATGGAATTTGCCTTTGTTTTGTTTTTGTGTTTCTTTCAACTGAACTGATAAAGAAGCTAATTAATAATTTAAGTTATGCTTTGAAAGACGAGTAGAAAAAAACTAATGTATTTGACTGTATATCGGTTACATGTATTTATTTCCTCGTGTCGACCTGCTCGAAATGAATAAATAAATGAATATCAAATATGTAGTACATGTTATATTTCTCCTTAAATATGAAGGCGAAATGAATCAATAATAATACATCTATATTTTTTAATTATTTTATTTCAAACATCCATCCATCCATCCATCTTCTTCCGCTTATCTGGGGCCGGGTCGCGGGGGCATCAGTCTAAGCAGGGACTCCAAGACTTCCTTCACCCCGGACACTTCCTCCAGCTCCTCCGGGGGGACCCCAAGGCGTTCCCAGGCCAGCTGGGAGACATTGGCCGTTTCCCAATTCAGTGACGGCACGCTTGTGAGTGTGCCGTCGGTCTGTCGTCGAGACGGCGCATACTCGCTCTGTCCTTAGTGCACTACGTTTCTCACATGGCCGCCTGCGAAATTGAACAGGTCCCGCCTCAGCTCAATGAGCCGGGTGGTCTGCTCCTTGTTCCCTAAAGACAAAAATATTATTCTATTGCGACTAGTAATACTTGGAATTGGGACATGGCCAATGTTCCCCCTAATTTTTAATGTGTCTGAGCAAACACACTAACTCCACATCCGAAATGACCCCCCCCGCGCGGCTCGCACTTTGCAGATATAAAAAAATGACCCCGCGGCTGAATAAAAAGCTCTTTCATCCCTGATTTACAGTGCGCTGCACAAGTTTTCTTGTGCGCTGAGAATGTGCGAACAGTGCGCAGCTTAGAGTAAACGCTGGACATGGCGATACTGTAGAATATCCAGCATTACAACAGCAAAGGAAATATAGAAGTGTAAGGGGAAAAGCATGTGAACGGTTATACAGGTGCCGTGATCTATGCCGTTACGGCTACCGTCACACATGTTTAGCGTAGTTTATGAAGAGTTTCATGTAGCATAGTTGTAGGTGAGGAGAACCAGTACGTATATTTTATAGTGACGTCGCAACTCTCACTTGTGGATGTCGCTGGCGAGTCGGTCTTTGTAGTCCCGCGCTGTGCATGCTGGGGCTTTTAAGTGTGCGGAGCGTGCATGTTTGCACACTTGGTCCACGCCCCGATTTCCATGGAAACGACGGCGCCGTTCAGAGCTCGTCTTGACGGTGCAGGGGGAAAAAAACGAATGGAACGGCCCTTGTCGCGCCGGATATGACGCATATCCCGTTCCAAGGACGCTAACAAGCGTGCCGTCGCTGAATTGGGAAACGGCCATAGTCCCTCCAGCGGGTCCTGGGTCTTCCCCGGGGCCTCCTCCCAGTGGGACATGCCCGGAACACCTCCCGAGGGAGGCGTCCAGGAGGCATCTGGAACAGACGCCCGAGCCACCTCAGCTGGCTCCTCTCAACGTGGAGGAGCAGCGGCTCTACTCCGAGCCCCTCCCGTGTGACTGAGCTCCTCACCCTATCTCTAAGGGTGTGCCCAGCCATTCTGCAGAGGAAACTCATTTCGGCCACTTGTATCTGTGATCTCGTCCTTTCGGTCATTACCCAGAGCTCATGACCATAGGTGAGGGTAGGAACATAGACTGACCGGTAAATGGAGAGCTTCGCCTTTTGGCTCAGCTCTCCATTTACCCTCTTCGCCACAACGGTTCGGTACAACGACCGCATCACTGCCGACGCCGCACCGATCCGCCTGTCAATCTCACGCTCCATCCTCCCCTCACTCGTGAACAAGACCCCGAGACACTTGAACTCCTCCACTTGAGGCAAGGACTCCCCACCCACCCGGAGAGGGCAAGCCACCTTTTTCCGGTCGAGAACCATGGCCTCGGATTTGGAAGAGCTGATCCTCATCCCAGCTGCTTCACACTCGGCTGCAAACCACCCCAGTGCACATTGGAGGTCCCGGTTCGATCATCTGCAAACAGCAGAGATGAGATCCTGTGGTTCCCAAACCGGATCCCCTCCGGCCCCTGACTGCGCCTAGAAATTCTGTCCATAAATATAATGAACAGAACCGGTGACAAAGGGCAGCCCTGGAGTCCAACATGCACCGGGAACAGGTCCGACTTAGTACCGGCAATGCGAACACAGCTCCTGCTCCTGTTCGGTCATACAGGGACCGAACAGCCCTTATCAAAGGGCCCCAAACCCCATACTCCCAGAGCACTCTCCACAGGACCCCGCAAGGGACACAGTCGAATGCCTTCTCCAGATCCACAAAGCACATGTGGACTGGTTGGGCAAACTCCCATGCACCCTCGAGCACCCGATGGAGAGTATAGAGCTGGTCCAGTGTTCCCTGGCCGGGACGAAAACCACACTGCTCCTTCTGAATCCAAGGTTCAACTATCGGTCGAATTCTCCTCTCCAGCACCCTGGAATAGACCTTACCGGGAAGGCTGAGGAGTGTGATTCCCCGATAGTTGGAACACACCCTCCGGTCCCCCTTCTTTAACAGAGGGACCACCACCCCGGTCTGCCAGTCCAGAGGTACTGTCCCCGACCGCCACGCAATGTTGCAGAGACGTGTCAGCCAAGACAGCCCTACAACATCCAGAGACCTGAGATACTCAGGACGGATCTCATCCACCCCCGGGGCCTTGCCACCGAGGAGCTTTCCGACCACCTCAGTGACTTCAGCCAGGGTGATGAGCGAGTCCGCCTCCTAGTCTCCAGCCTCTGCTTCCTCCTCGGAAGACGTGACAGCGGGATTGAGGAGATCCTCACCATCCGATAACATCCCCAGTCAAGGTCAACAGCTCCCCAACCACACTGTAAACAGTGTTGGTGAAGCAATGCTTCCCCCTCCTGAGGCGCCGGACGGTCTGCCAGAATTTCTTTTTAGGCCGTCCGATAGTCCTCCTCCATGGCCTCTCCGAACTCCTCCCAACTCCGAGTTTTTGCCTCTGCGACTGCCCGGGCTGCAGCACGCTTGGCCCGCCGGTTCCCGTCGGCTGCCTCTGGAGTCCCACGAGCCAACAAGGGCCGATAGGACTCCTTCTTCAGCCTGACGGCATCCCTTACTTCCGGTGTCCACCACCAGGTTCAGGGATTGCTGCCGCGACAGGCACCACAGACCTTACGACCACAGCTACGGGCGGCTGCATCGACAATAGAGGCCGAGAACAGAGCCCATTCGGACTCTATGTCCCCAGCCTCCCCCGGAATCCGGGAGAAGCTCTCCCGGAGGTGTGAGTTGAAGGTGCCCCTGACAGAGGGCTCTGCCAGACGTTCCCAGCAGACCTTCACTACGCGCTTGGGCCTGCCAGGTCTTTCTGGCTTCCTCCCCTGCCAGTGGACCCAACTCACAACCAGGTGGTGATCAGTTGACAGCTCTGCCCCTCTCTTCACCCGAGTGTCCAAGACACGCGGTCGATCATCGACCTCCGTCCTAGGGTGTCATGGTGCCACGTGCACTGATGGACACCCTTGTGCTCAAACATGGTTATGTTGTGACGTTATGGACAAACTGTGGCTAGCACAGAAGTCCAATAACAGAACACCACTTGGGTTCAGATCAGGGAGGCCGTTCCTCCCAATCCCCCTCTCCAGGTGTCACTGTCACTGCCCACGTGGGCGTTGAAGTCCCCCAGGAGAACAACGGAGTCCCAGGTCGGTGCACTGTCCAGTACCCCTCCCAGGCACTCCAAGAAGGCCGGGTACTCTGCACTGCTGTTCGGCCCGTAGGCCGACACAACAGTGAGAGACCTGTCCCTGACCCGAAGGCGCAGGGACGCGACTCTCTCGTTCACCGGGGTGAACTCCAACACACAACGGCTGAGCCGTGGGGCAATGAGCAGGCCCACACCGGCCCGCCGCCGTTCCCCGCGGGCAACGCCAGAGAAATGGAGAGTAAATGGTAAATGGTCACATCTTTATATAGCGCTTTTCCACCTTCAAGGCACCCAAAGAGTCCAGCCCCCTTCAAGGAGTTGGGTTCCAGAGCCCAAGCTGTGTGTGGAGGTGAGGCCGACTATATCTAGTCAATAGCGCTCAACCTCCCGCACGAGCTCCTTCCCCTCCAGCGAGGTGACATTCCATGTCCCCAGAGCTAGTCTCCCTGTCTGGAGATCTGGTCGCCGAGGACCCTGCCTTCGGCTGTCGCCCAGATCTCTCTGCACCGGCCCCTTATGGATCCTCCTGCGGGTGGTGGCTCCACGGGAGGACGGCCCCACGTCGCTCCTTCGGGCTGAGCCCGGCCGGGCCCCATGGGGGAAGGCCCGGCCACCAGGTGCTCGTTCGCAAGCACCCACACCAGGCCTGGCTCCAGGGTGGGGTCCCGGTGACGCCAGTCCGGGCAACGTCGGGGCCGCACTGGGCTCCGGGGCTGCACCGGGCTCCGGGGTCGCCCGCTTTCAGCCCCAGTTCGTCCTTCTCCGCGAGCCGTGGAGCAGGAGGAAGCATGTGAAAACCAGGGACAGACTCAGCACTGGCTTCAGCAGACCCAAAAAGAGCCGCTTCCTCCACGCCCCTCACGTATCCAGCAGGACTCCAGGATTTATATAAATGTTCGATCGATCGCAGTGTGACTCAGAAGTACTGTATGTTTACAAGTTTTCTCCTCAAAAAAAAACACAATGCCAACAAAATATTCTCAAATATAACTGAAGGTGGCATGTCTGTTTATAAGAATCTTCTCGCCCAAAAGAACAAAAAAAGCACTCGGAAAAGGCGCCTGCTCCAAGGTAGAGCGGCGCCAAGACAAAGAGGCACGGTCAGAGAAACTGCGAAATACACGCGTCACTATTAATACATTTTTTTGTAGAAAATCTACGAAAGTTTGAGTGTTTAAACGAGAGAGAAATGTGAGAAAACGTTAATTCCAGTCTGAGAAAAGCGTAGAATGTGTGTGGTGAGGCGTTTACAGCCTTAAAACATGGAGAATAATTGTAAAATATAAAGTGTCCTACTTCACGGATTTTGCTTATTGCGGGTTATTTTTAGAACATAACCCCCGCGATAAACGAGGGACCACTCTTTATTTGAATGCATTTGTCTGACAAAAGAAAAGTGACCTGTAGATTAGCTCTCGCTCTTTAGTTTTAGCTTTGAAGTTCCAGGGCAGGCGCACACAGTAAAAACACATTATTATGATTCAAAGTAGAGTTTGAGAGGTCGCCTTGTACTAAAGACACATTTAAGTTTACACATTGACCAATGCATAGTGAGGAAATACTGCATAATAAACATATTAGAGCCCACGTGAAGGCAACAGAAAGTCATGTAAACTTCCCAAAAGAGAACTCATATATTTTAAGCCTTATCCAGATTTTGGACTCATTTTTGTAC
>JAVJIX010000098.1:3620000-3732500 GCA_036785185.1 Paratrypauchen microcephalus
CGTGTCTCCAGTCCACTGTGGAGCAGTTTGGCCCATAATGTTTTGCTCTGTCACAGAGCAGAGTGACGTCTTCTCCAGTTCTGCTGTACTGATCGATGTAGATTATCTCTGCACTGTCTCCTGAAAAGAATGAAACAAAACAAAACATCTGCTGTAAGGCTTCAGAATGAAAGCACCTCCATCAACAAAGCAAAAACACGAGACCTGCTCAGCGTTTGTAAAAAGAACACCTACAGGAGAGAACATTGGTTTTATAAATGTCAAACTGTAGCATTAGCATGTAGAGTTAGCGTTAGCCTTGGATCATGACAAACTCTGAAAAACCAGAACCTTGTTAGAACATCACCGTGTGCAGCAGGTTCATGTGGTTTAATGACGTAGGCTCTAAATTTAACATTACACAGAAGTATAAAGATACAGCTGATGTCGTCAACATTCCCTCAGGTGTGATTCTAACTGGAGGGACTACTCTGTCTATTGTTGTTACTCAAACTTTAATCTGAACTTTGTTTGAACACCATCTCACCCTAAAGAACTGATTTAGTTGGGACTACAACAGGTGAGCTGACTTTGTGCGGTTAAAAAAGACTCAAATTACATTACAGTCACAAGCTAGCTAGCATTAGCCAAAAGTTTTTCAGTTTGTCCAGGGCTCTCAAGTCTCACGCATTGAGAGTGTGACACACGCAATTCGACGTGTTCACGCGCTCACACGCCACACATGGTATTTCTCACGCTGATTCCTTCCTTTTGTTTTGTTTTTTGTTTTTTGTGCCCAGAAAATCGGTCTGTGTGGCTTAGTTTATGCAGGCTCCGCGCGTTTTCAGCGAAAAAAACTCCCCCTGCTCCGGGTGAGCAGACGCGCCGTCCCCCGGGCACGTCCTGAGCCTCAGTCCCGGTGCCACGTCTCCTCTGAGACGCACCGACTCCGGTCCCGGTGTCTCCGTCTGTGCGTAACGTGTCCCCCCCGACGGCTTACGCGCGGCATTGTACACGTTTTACATTGCATTTGTGCAGAAAAAAAAAAGTTCTCACTGCTCACTTTACACAAAGATGTGATTTCCCCCCCCCCCTACTTTTGGGGGGGGGGGGGCTGTAGAATTAGCCTTAGAATACAAGAGGAGAAAAAAGAAATGCTCCAAAGAATGAGAGGGATATGCACGTGACGAGAGAAACTGAATGACAGAAACAGAGAGAGGAATGACCAGACTCCGAGGTGATCTGATGAGATGGGAGGGAGCAGAGGAGAGACTGGTGTGCGTGCGCCGTGTCTGTCTGACAGTCCACGCTGTTCTCAACTCCGCCCCCGCCCCTCTCTGCCTGTGTCTCTCTTCCACTGCCCCACCTGGTCCCTCTGTCTCTTTCTCTGAACGGGGAAAGAGAGAAAACGGTGCAATTATTTTTTCCCCCTCCCGCGATCTTGGAGCCTCTGATCACCAAAAAAGTCGCTAGATTTGTCGCTAGTCGCTTTTGTCTAATTTTCTCGCTAGGGGGGTCCAGAAAGTAGCTAAAAATAGCGACAAAGTCGCTAAGTTGGCAACACTGCCCCGCCCCCGGTCCCTCCTCCCCGCCCCTCTCAGTGCGCACTGACAAAGTGCGGTGATGATAAAACAAACTGAGAACCATCAGGTAATAACTTCTTTACCCCCCCCCCCCCCCTTGAGAGCCCTGGTTTGTCACTGTCACATTGTTGAAAATCAAACACCTGTGGGACCACAAACACTTGCATCTATCACAGGCTCTAGAAAATGTGCTGTTTTAATCAATTTTGTATTTTTTCTCTTAAAATGTATTGGCAGTGTTTGCTAATGTGTGCGTTGTGTCACCATGGTAACTGCTACATGCAGAACACCCCCAGCGAGACGTCACTGCAAAGTATAGACCTTTTTCACAACAGCCGAAAGCGCTGCACTGTAGGTTTGTGGAACTTCCGGTTAATGGTTTTCTGTGGTAAAATGTCTGTGGAAATGTCTGGCGTTTTCTCCACCAGCTTCATAAATCTGCCCCATCACCAAATCTTCAACCAACAAGGTCCACAAAGGAGAAACATTCTTCATGAAGAATTTATCCACGACTATCAAGGGAAGAAAGACGAAAGCTTAAAGGAGAACAACGACGAGCATTAGAGAACTACTGAGCAAAACTAACGTTATGGTCATGAATAAAACAGAAGGAACGTGTTCACTCAGACTAATTCTAGAATTAAATTTAAAAATAGGTTTAATGATGTTGATATTAGTGTAGAGAGAATTGTGCTGTTTAAATGTCCAGATGTTCACAGATTACATGTCTAACATTCAGAGTTGTGCGGTTTGAATGTTAGACATGTAATCTGTGAACATCTGTTATCTGTGTCTTATGTTTTATTCATTACCGTGACGTTAGTTTTGCTCAGTAATTCACTAATGCTCGTTGTTGTTCTCTTTTTAAGTTTTCATCTTTTTGCCACAGAAAACCATTAACTGGAAGTTTCGTAAACCTACAGAGCAGGACTTCGGCTGTTGTGGAAAAGGTCTATTACAAACAGCTCCTTTCTGATTTGAAGGACTTTGTGAGGAGCCATAGAAGATCTTACCCCATTCAAAATAATATACATTAATATTGTAATACTTTTTTATTGTAATTGCTTAATTGCTGTTACCATGGAGATGGTTGCCATAGTTTGAAAGCCATGAATCCATCTGAAATGAAGACCATCAAGTTCTGGAGTGAGAGAAGAGTGTCTGCAGATACCTCCAGCCACACACCGGATATGAGAGAGATATAAGAAGCTTCTACTGCTTTAGAACTGTGTCAGGGGTTCGATCGGACGAGATATAAGGAAAAAATGATGGCGCAGTCGGCTACTTTGGTTAGGTGTTTTTTCCCTTTATTTGCATCACAGTCCAGTGTAAAAAGTGTAAATATTTAAAGTGGAAAAAAGAACCAAGTCCAAAACCCAGAAGTATTTACAAAAGTATGTGCAGATGTATTTACAGACGTATTTACAGAAGCGTTTACAGCAGCCAGCACCCACATAGGCCAAGGACAGACCGCCAAATTGAGCAAAGCTCCCCCCTTATATAGCCCCTTAGCCAATCCCCTTGGGCTAACCAATTAACAAAACAGCGATTTAAGGTTGAAACAAAGGCAAAACGGTACCCATAATACCCATTTATCGTATGAGCAGGAAGTGCCCCGGTTTGGCCCTTGAACCAGCGAGCAGCGCGTAGACAGCGGAAGGTCGGGAGAGCATGTGGATCCATAGGCGCCGAGTGTGCACCCTCGCACGCACTAGGGAGGGGAACAGAGTCCAGATAGCGAGGAATCAGTTTGTAAGCAGTCCTGCAGGAGCAGGAACAGTTTGCACCGGAGCCTGGCTCCGCAAAACCAGGGGGAGCACTCCGCACGCTCTGCCGTCTAAGGCTAATCTGCACCATCAGCCCCTCCGACCACCTCCAACACTCACACGCACTCCACTTTCATACTCGGCAATGTGGGTGAAGTGTCTTGCCTAAGGACACAACAACAGTTTTTGTGACTGGCGCCCCCCTGTGGTGCCTGGAATTCCCAGTGTCTCCAATCCGAGTCCTGACAGGGATCAGGCTTTGACAAGCCGGTATGGTATTATTAGTCTGTCTACCCCTCTGCTCAATGCTCTGTTCCACCTTGTGATGTCATGAAGCGGTAGTTTTAACAGTTAATTTTTATTTTTGTTCAGTAGAGATTGGTAATTCCAGGGCTGACGTCCTGTATGACCACATGACATCACAAGTTCTAGAGCTCGGGGCTGGCCTCAGAGAAGCCCTGTCCCCTCTGGTTTTAAGTCTCGTCTTTGACCCCATGAGCTGGAGCTGGCCCTCGCACCTCAGAGCACCTGGGGGGGAGTAAATCTGGATGAGGTCCGAAGTGTATCGTGGAAACTCTGGACTTCCCAAATGCTGCATGTGTTTTTAAACTCCACACACCTTCACTATGATCTCTTGCATAATTTTAGACCAGGAATTACCAATCTAATAAGAAAAAGGTAAAAGTTAATTTGAAAATGACCACTTCACAAGGTGGAACAGAGCGTTTGGAGCTTTGGTGTGTTCCTCAAACATGTGAATGAAACAAAGCACAACTCCAGGTCTGTTTTTGAGGGGGAACAAGGCTCACAAGAGTTGATTTTGTCTAATATAGGACCTTTAATTTCGGACTCTAAAGGTGCACTGTGTAACTTTTTAGTTGGGGGTCCATCTAGTTTCTATGGATATCACCTGACTCATACCTGGCTTTTTGGTCTCCAAACTATAATGAAAAATACTTTTACTTTTGAGTCCATCTGAAAAATGTTTTGGAGTAGAAAGTACACATACCTGCTCTCAAATGTACTGAAGTAAAAGTACAAAGTATGTACTTTAAAATCTACTTAGGTAAAGTACAGATACCTACAATGTGTACTTAAGGACAGTACTTTACTGCTTTTACTTTATGTTCCACCACTGCTCGTTATTATTCTAGTCCAGACCGGGGCATTGTCCAGCTCCAGGGCCACATCCGGCCCTTTGGTCGACTCTGACCGGCCCCTTTAAGCTCATTTGGAATCACAAAATAAACAGATTTTATCATTTTACCTCCTGCCTGGACTAAAGCTGCTGCTTTTATTTTAGACGTGTTTTTTAATGATTTTTTGTAAGGCAGCCTCACTTTTTCATTGCTTAGTCGTAACATAAACTCTCACCAGTGCGTCTAAACACTGCAAATGACCTCTTTTATATCAAGAAATACAATTAATATTATACAGAATTGAGTATTTTTGGCCCAAAACTCCACAATATTTTCTGTTTCTCATGTGGCTCCATGGAGAAAATGCCCACCTGTTTTACACGACTAAATTAAAACTACAGAAGAAAAAATCACAAAGTCTTACCTTCAAACTGATGCAGGAAGATTAAAATCAAGAAACAAGAATATTCTGAGCAAACCATTTTTACTTTAGTCCGGTTCATTTGAGTTTTCTGAAAGTCGAGTTTCTTCCTCTTTCTGGTTATTTTTTGTACTAACGACATCCTTTCACGCCCCCATGAATCTGACACTTCTGAAGGTGTGAAAAAACAGTTTAAAGTGTAACTAATGGAAACGCACGTATGTTTTTAGGGTTTATATATTGTGCAAACTCATTCCAAACTTTAAATATGGATTTTTGTGTGATTATCAGTCCTATCAACACAAAATAAGAACTGTAGTGATCCTGACACTCTGCTCTTTATGAAGCATAGACATAATCAATATTGTCTATAAATATTTGACTGTATTTATATATAAAGTCCACATGTCTATGTTTTCAATAACATGGATGAAAATCAAATCAAAAATTGAAATCGGGGGTAAAAAATCGTGATTCTTTTTACAAAAACTGGACACTCAACTTAACAATCCTGATGCGGTGCAGTAGTTTCATGAACGGGATGCACACTGATTGTGTTCGTGCTCTGAACGGGGAGTGATTTAACACAGGGAGCAAAGGGAGTCCGAACCCCTGACCTTAAACACTGCTCCAGCGGGACGATGGCGAGGCGGGAACCCGGCACCCACTGAACAGTTCAAACACGGGTCCAAACGAAACAAACACTCCGACACCCGGGAATCCACAACGGCAGGAACGTCAATAAGTTCAGAAAGTAAAGTTCCTGTAGCTTAACGAGTCTAACTGACGACATAAGACAGAGTCCGGTTTGCTCTTTGAGCGGCCGCTGGACAAAGGTAAAGAGTCTGAACAAAGCACGTAGACCATGAGGTAACTCCCGCCCCCAACCAACAAGAGCCAATCACAACATCGGAAATCTGCTCTTGCCCTTGACTGACCCGAGAAGCAGCGAATTACAAGAGGCGTATTTATTTATAATAGAAAACAATGGTGAGTTTTACAAAGTTCCAGAAGAAAGGCTTTTACAATGTGAGAAGAATGTGATAAGTATGAAAATGTAAATATGAACTATGTATGTATGTATGTATGTATGTATGTGTATGTGTGTGTGTATGTATGTGTGTGTGTATGTACTGTATGTACTGTATGTACTGTATGTACTGTATGTATGTATGTGTATGTATGTGTGTATGTGTGTGGGTATATATAAAAAATGAAAAATGTGCTCCTCACCTTCCACGGTGGTTGGTCTCTCTCTCTCATCCAGCTCGGGTCCTCTACCAGAGGCCTGGGAGCTTGAGAGTTCTGCGCAGTATCTTTGCTGTTCCTGTACTGCACTTTTCTGGACTGAGATGTCTGATGTTTTTCCTGGGATCTGTTGTAGCCACTCCTCCAGTTTGGGGGTTACAGCCCCGAGTGCTCTGATCATCACGGGCACCACTGATGCCTTCACCTTCCAGGCCTTCTCCAGCTCTTCCTTGAGCCCCTGGTATTTCTCTAGTTTCTTGTGTTCCTTTTTCCTGATGTTACCATCTCTTGGTATTGCAGTGTCCACCACCACGGCTCTGTTCTGTTGCTTATCCACCACCACTATGTCTGGTTGGTTCACCATCACCATTCTGTCAGTCTGTATCTGGAAGTCCCACAGGATCTTGGCTCGGTCATTCTCCGCAACCTTCTGAGGTGTTTCCCACCTTGACCTTGGGGTCTCCAGCCCGTACTCTGCACAGATGTTTCTGTACACTATGCCCACCACTTGGTTGTGTCGCTCCATGTATGCTTTCCCTGCCAGTATCTTACACCCTGCAGTTATGTGCTGGACTGTCTCAGGAGCCTCTTTGCACAGCCTACACCTTGGGTCTTGTCTGGTGTGGTAGATCTGGGCCTCTATTGCTCGGGTGCTCAAGGCCTGCTCCTGTGCAGCCAGGATGAGGGCCTCTGTGCTGTCCTTCAGACCAGCCCTCTCCAGCCATTGGTAGGATTTCTTGATATCAGCCACTTCAGTTATGTTTCGGTGGTATGCCCCATGTAGGGGTTTGTCCTGCCATGATGGTCCCTCCAGCACCTCTTCCTCTGCACTCCACTGTCTGAGGCATTCCTTGAGCACATCATCTGTCGGGGCCTTGTCCCTGATGTACTTATGGATTTTGGATGTTTCATCCTGGACAGTGGTTCCCACACTCACTGCCATTTTGCAAGTTGTATGTATGAACAGTATGTATGTATGTACAGTATATATGTAAGTATGTATGTATGATACACTGCATTGTATATAATTACTTATAAGGTAATATTACATGAACAAAGTGCTTTCCAGAGTAAGATATGGCATTAAATGTAAATATCTTGCATTCATTTAATTGCAGGTGTTTTTATGGCTCAAAAATACCTGTAAACTTTCTTTTCTTAATCTAAACTATAAAGAGTCAAGTTTTATGTGTTGTTTTTATTATTGTAAAAATGATATTGTATTGTATTTATAAATTTTGACGTAAAAGCAAAAGCAGCAGATCCTCGTGTTCAGTCTTGTGCAGTACATCTGACTTGGCTGTAGATGGCGCTGTGCTCAGACGTTGCTGTGTTCTGAAGCTTCACTTTAGAGTAAATTACTGCATCTTCTTCTTTAACCTGTAAAAGTTCAAACAAGAAATTAGAAGAAGTGAGTGAACATCAGCACGAGTCTAAGCCTTTAGCAGTCGCACACGATTCCCAAACCTGTGGCCACGGCAAAAAGAAAACAAAGAAACATTTACTGTAAAAATGACGAGGAACGAGGAGACGTCTGTTAAAGGGATTAGGAGGGTTAAAACAAAACTTAGAAACAAAATAAAACAACAACAAAACAATAAGCTGACATAAAGAGCGCAGATTAAGGAAAGGTTAATGTTTTCAGATGGATTTAAAGCGCCTATGACAGATTAAAATACTGTTTCATTCTTTTTTCCCAGTTCGGCCAATTTGTAGGTTTTAAATTTTACTTCAATTACTGTTACCGAGCAACCATGTAGTAGACTAGGCCAAAACCCCTCTGATGTACACAGACATTTTTATTTGACAAAGAAAAATACAAGAAAACACCTTTATTTTGTTGAAATAATGCGCAAAGTGTCAGAAAAATGTGGTTCTTACGTGTAAATTGTTGCAAACTTTTTGCAAACTCCCTAGTGTGATGTCATCAGTGTGGGACTGTCCAAAACTCTCTACTTCCTGTCATTTTCAACATATTTTTCAAATTCTCTTTGCAAATTGCTTCTTGATTGGTGTAAAACTATAATTTATATTTAGGACAGTTTTTATCCCACCAGATTAAGTCAAAATGAGAGAATCATAAAAACACTTTAAAGGCATTTAAGGAGAAGAGCTCTGTTAATGTCCACGTTTTTGCCAAAGAAACAATAAAAATAACTTAAAGGCACAGTATGGAACTTTCTGGATCACCTGCATGATTCCACAGAACTAGAAAGTTAAAGCCATACTTCGGAACATTCCCCATGGTGATAGACATGTTTTATGCCATACTGTTGAAGATTCTAGCCAAAGGAGCAACATTTCCATGGAAACAAGCAGGAGGCCAAATAAAAATCAGGTCTGTGGAGATGCAAGCCCGCTCACTGTAAGAACACTTCAAATAAAAAGTTTCATACTGTGGCTTTATGTGGAACCCGGGAGGGCTCAGGGAAAAATCTTTTCTGAGGGGTCAATTTGCAAAGCGAGCCCTCCTTTTATTAAGTCGTGCGTTCGTGTAAGTAGAGCGTGCTCTCAGTTTACTAAATCTCGCGCTCGTTTAAATATAACGTGCGCTCGTTTACCTAAATCGTGCACCCTGGTTTACTAAATCGTGCGCTCGCTGTATGAAGTCGTGCCCTCGTCTATCTAAAACGTGTGTAACCCAGCTCTATATTTTAAATTACAAAATATTTGTGCCTTAATATATATAATAAATTAATTCATAAGTAATCTATGGGTTCTCCCTCTCTACCTTTGAGCTGCCGCTGTCATTTCAATGTCCTTCGAAGTCTCGCGGGATTTGAGTTAGGTCCCGAGATTTTCTGCCTCCCCCATTCACAATATACAGAGCAGACACTCACTCGGCTGTTAGGTGTGTGGCTAGTACAGGGGTCGGCAACCTTTACCACTCAAAGAGCCATTTGGAGCCACAAAACCCTTTTGAAATTTAAAATAAAATAACACTGCATATAATGTTTTTTGGTTTTTTTTACCTTTGTGCCATAGAATTATGGCACAAATATATTTTGAAAATGAACAAACTAAAATAAAATATATTTTAATTAAATACAGTGGTCCCTCGCTGTTTCGCTGATTTTTTTTTTTTTTAATCAACGCGCATTGTGTTCTGCATCCCGATTGGCTAAGGGACTGTAGACCTTTGCTGATTTGTCAGTCATTCTCCTCCGTGTCTCCGGTACAGTACAGAATGCGTTCAGTTTGCCAAATGTATTTAAATGTGATCACGAGCAGTGTGACTCTGAAGCAGTGACGGACTGAGCGGTCTGGCATTTGGGCACATGTCAGAAGGGCCGCGGCCGTGCGTCTCATCTGGGGCCGGTCGCACCGGTCACGCTCTGTCACGGATTTGACCACGATGTGCAGGTGCACATGTCCGCGCGCACACTTCTCCGGGTGGTTAATGCGCATCGGGAAGTAGCGGCAGTGTTTCCGCAGAATGAACTGGTGGAACCTGGAGTCCAGGCGGTGGAACCAGTCCTGAGAGCGCACGGAAGCGTTCTCACTACAACAAAACCCGCAACAGCGCAGCGGTGCCAGAGGAACTGTGAAATACACGCATATTTATACACGCAATATAAAGCTGACTACTTCACGGATTTAGCCTATCGCGGGTTATTTTTACAATGTAACCCCCACGATAAACGAGGGACCACTGTACTGAGCCGCATCAGAGGGATCAAAGAGCCGCATGCGGCTCCGGAGCTGCGGGTTGCCGACCCCTGGGCTAGTAGGACGGCGAGCAAGCTGCAGGTAACCTATTTTACTCATTAAATCGCTTATTGTTCAACTAAGCAGACATCCCAAGTCTCCCGGATGTTCCGGGAGTCTCCCGGATAATTATATTGGCTCCCTGACGCCCGCGAGTCGGATAAAATATCCCGGATTTTAGACAATGCAGGGCTCTCAACTTTCGAGCGGGGTCGTGCGTGTGACTGCGTAATTTCCGGGGGGAGGGGTTGCGAGTGACTATTTTTTTTCTGCGAGGAGCGGGGGGTGGGAGGGAGGGGGACGAATGGCGCTGAAACCGCGTGGTGCCTGAACCGATTTTCTGAGCACAGAAGCGCTGCGCTTGACTTACATAACTAAATTTCAGCGTGAGAAATACCATGTGTTGCGTGTGAACACGTCAAATTGCGTGTGTCACACTCTCAATGCGTGAGACTTGAGAGCCCTGCAATGTGAGTTTTTGTATTTTGTGTAGAGTGTGCACGCAAGATAATAACTCTTGTAGAGAGAGAGAGAGAGAGAGAGAGACACAGAGAGACACAGAGAGACACAGAGAGACACAGAGAGAGACAGAGAATGTGTGTGTGTGTGTGTGTGTTTAAGCGAGCGCTGGCCAGAGAAAGCGCTGATTGGTTACACTCAGGTTACAATCAGCTTTCAGTGTGGGCGGGCTTCAATTCACTTTCTCTGTGACGTCACAGAAGTTATAATTTAGTGCAGCGAGATGGCAGAATCTAAAAAACGAAAATATAAAACAAATTTTACGGCAGAATATACTAAAATATATCCCTGTCTGATTAGGGAGAAAAATGATGACACTGTGGTGAGGTGCACTGTGGTGAGGTGCACTGTGGTGAGGTGCACTGTGGTGAGGTGCACTGTGGTGAGGTGCACTGTGTGTAACAGTGACTTCAGCATTGCCCAGGCGGTCTAAATGATTGTAAAAGGCATGTTGAGGTAGGCGAAATTTTAACATGGACATATATTTGAAATGTTTAAACACAAATAATATTTAATTTTAAATTTTAATTTAATTTTAATATGTAATAATTTAATGTTTAATTTAATTTAAAGTTTATGTTTATGTTTGATTTTAAAGTGTAATGTTTAAGAACTCAGTTAAGTGAATAAAAAGTTGTTAAAGTAAGTGGCCTCTCTCTCTGTGGGGGGTGCACGACATCTCCCTGAAATGAGTTTTTGGAACTTGGGATGTCTGACTAAGTGATCCGATTTTGAAGCGTTGTGCTCCCTAACCTTGTAGATGCCTCCACTGCAAGCGAGACACTGACTGATCCATGTATGAAAGTAACTTAGGAATCGGTGAGTGTTGTTTGTGTTGATGCTAATGCTAACCGGCGCTAGCGCTAGCCGGCGCTAGCATTGGTTTAGCATCTACTATGTTTAGAAGTGATTTCATGTGATTATAAGCACCAATTTATTTAATGAATCACTCGACTGAATTGTATTTAAAGGTGCATAATGCTAAAGTTCTGCTGTGTGGTTTAAGCAGTAACTTTACACTTTATTGACATGTCTTTTGTGCTAATGTGACTAGCTGTCACTACTCCATTGAATGGCCTTGGTTTAATGTGTTATCCAGTTCATTCAAACACTAACTCAATATTTATTGACCTTTTAATCATGATTATTTGCCTCTAATGATAATGATATGCAATTGTGATTAAGTACTATGCACTTTATTATTAGGGAAATGGTGCTGCAGAATTATTTTTCTATTAATAATGTACATTCAATTTGCTTACAATTTATATTACTCATTGCTATTTATTTATTTATTAGGCATCTATTGTTGTGTACACAGATTATTTATACATGCATGTTCTTGCACAGGCCAGGTTTGTGGACTGCTGTTGGGTTGTCCTGCTGCTACTAATCAAAGGGCCAGCAGCCCAACTTAAGACCTGTTGACCTGGATCAGCCTACACTTCAGTGTGCGGTAGGAGGCTCCGTAGACTTTTTGTAACTTGTTTCACTCGCTCCACCACCCCCAACGCGCTCTGGCTCGGTCTCTTTATGAGACAATGGACACTTAGCGTTTCCAGATATCGCTTATACGGATTAACAAAATGGTCATTTAAACCTCAACTATCTACAAACCAAACTCAACTCTAGCGCTCAGTGGAAACGAGCTTTAAGAACTCTTACTGTGCCTGGGATTTATCGAACTTGATTAAGCTAATGAACTTCTACTGTGGTTTCATCAAAACTTGCAATTACTTACAAGTGCACTTGTCTCTGTAAATATTGTACATATTCATTCAATAACACTTGGTACATGGGTAGCACCACATATCCTTGTTTTGGGTTTCATTTAACATGCATTCACCTTCCTCCTAGAGTCTGAACCATTCTTTTGATTTTTCCTCCATTCCTTATAAATTCCTTAAAAGTAACCAATTGCGATTCTCATACACTATCCAAGCAGGTGTTACACGTGCTCTTGTTTAAATTTGCTCAAAATGTGTCCACGAGATGTATAAAATGTGTGCTCGTTTTGAAATCGTGGCCACGCTTTAGTAAATTGCGCTCACGAGGTTTATAACGTGGGCACGACTCAATTTTAGCGAGCACACAGTTTTAGTAAGACGACTCCACGATTTAGGTAAACGAGCGCACGCTCTATTTACACGGACGCGCGACTTAATAAAATGAGGACGCGATTTCGCAAAACGAGGACACGCTTTGCAAAGTGAGCGCACGCTTTATTGACACCCCCCAGAAAAGATTTTCTGTGAGCCTTTACGAGCTCCGTAGGTTTAAGTGGCTTTTCAATACTTTTTTATTTCAGTCAAACTAAATGTTTTTCTTCTTAAATATATTCTTATTTAAGTAATATTTTTATAAGTTACTCCTTTTAGCAGTCTTATTTAATAAAAGACAAAATATAAACAAGAGAATGAACAGGGCAATAAACAGAAATGTCACTTTATCATTTTAGAAATATGTTAATGCAAACATTTGATTTGTCCTTTTTACCTGTATTTTAGCTTTGGGTTTGTGGTGGTCGATCATTGCATAAGTCATTCCGTTTTCTGGATCAATCTGTTAAAGAAAGAAAAGTGACACACAGTTCAGTCTTATATCCACTAGAGGGCGCTCTCTGATCACACAAGTCTATGTTTTCAGCTTGTTCCAGTCCATATCGGCAATGACAACAAAACAACACATTTTGAGTAATTAAATCCACATAATTCTGCTGATAACTCCAGTAAGAATCAGGCCTAATCACACCAAACGGACCTTTAGTAGACGATAATTAGTAGACGATATATCTAAGATGGCGCTGGTGAGACCAGCTGCGTGCGGGAGTAGCTCCGTCCCTACTTTTCTTCTTTTCCTCTTTTTACTTGTATATAGTCGTTTTTCTTGCTTTTTCTTTAGAGTAGGTGAAACAGGGCGCAGTCGCGCACCTGGGAAGCCTACTCTCACTACAGCTATACTGTTAGCTGTAGTGTTTTTGGACTTTTAATGAATCTGCGCCAGGAGGGATTACATTGGAATCCCTCCTGGGATTACATTGGAATCCCTCCTGGATTCACAGGATGCACAGGATTACATACACGCGTGACAGGCTCCTGGAACTACGGGGCCCTTCTCTACTCCACGCGGGGAAACCGGAGGTCCCAGCGGAGATACGGAGAAAGAGGAGAGGCTGCAGGGGCGGACGCAGGAACCGGAGGCCGTATTCACCGAACGGACTACCCAAGGTGATAACGGGGAATCTGTGTTCGCTAAACAACAAGGTGGAGGAGCTTGTTGCGCTGACCCGACATCAGAGACAATTCCGGGACTGCAGTTTGATGTGCTTTTCTGAGACATGGCTAAATGGGAATATACCGGACAATGTAATCTCGCTGGACGGATTTACTATGAGGCGCGCGGACCGGACCGTGTCGGGGAGCGGGAAGACACGTGGAGGAGGACTTATCTTCTTCGTTAACGAACGCTGGTGCCACCCCGGGAATGTACACGTAAAACACCAGCTGTGCACCCGGGACATTGAACTGCTCGCTGTTGGTATGCGGCCGTACTATCTGCCCAGAGAAATTGCACACATTATTGTGTTCTGTGTGTATATTCCTCCATCGGCGGATGGTGCGGCAGCATGCGAACAGCTCCACAGCGTCGTTAATGATATGATGATACGTCACCCGCGCGCCTCATTTCTGATCACTGGGGATTTTAATCATACATCTCTTTCCACTACTCTCCCCACATTCACCCAATACGTCACTTTCCCCACGAGAGACAATAAGACTCTGGACTTGTTTTACGCCAACATCAAGGACGCTTACACCTCCGCCCCCCTCCCCCCGCTCGGACGCTCTGATCACTGTCTGGTCTACCTGCTCCCGCAATACACACCCAGGGTGCGGAAAGAACCTGTGCGGAAGCGGTCTGTGAAGCTTTGGACTCAGGAGGCCTGTGAGAGTCTGAGAGACTGTTTCCAGAACACTGACTGGGACATTTTCACTGACTCTTATGGAGACGACATCAACGGCCTGACCCATTGCATCACAGACTACATCAACTTCTGCGTGGAGAACACTGTGCCAACCAGGAGGGTACGGTGTTTCCCCAACAACCACCCCTGGGTCACCCCTGAGCTTAAAGCCCTCCTGAACCAGAAGAAAAGGGCTTTCAACTCAGGGGACAGAGAGGAGCAGAAAAGGGTCCAGAGAGAGCTTCAGTGGAGGATCCGACGGGCCAAGAAGGACTATGGGAGGAGGATGGAGGAGCAGCTGGCCCAAAACAACGCACAGGGTGTGTGGAGAGGACTGAGGAGCATGTCTGGTTTTGGACAGAGTGGCAGAGGGACAGCTGATGGTGATCAGCGCTGGGCGGACGAATTAAACTGTTATTTCAACAGGTTTGACTCGCCCCCCACCCCCTCTGCCCCTCTGCCGACTCCCTCCTCCTCTTCACACCTTCCCGGGCCAGTAGCCATACCCCCCTTCCCCCTCACACGGACTCAACCCAGCACTAGCCCCCCTCCACCCCCACCATCACCACCCCCCGCAGTCCACCCCAGTCCCCCCCCCCCTCTCCCCCCTCTCCATCACACCGGACGAGGTGAGGAGGGAGTTCAGGCGACTCAGGCAGAGGAAAGCCGCAGGTCCCGATGGTATCTGCCCCAGGCTGCTGAGAACCTGTGCAGACCAGCTCTGTGAGGTTCTCTGCTACATGTTCAATCTGAGCCTCAGCCTGGGGAGGGTCCCCGTCCTGTGGAAGACCTCCTGTGTGGTCCCGGTTCCCAAAACAACAAACGCCAGGGAACCGGCCCACTACAGACCAGTCGCCTTGACCTCCCACCTCATGAAGACCATGGAGAGGGTGATCCTCAGCCACCTCCGCTCTGTGGTGAGCCCCACCCTGGACCCGCTGCAGTTTGCCTACAAGCCAAACGTAGGAGTAGAGGACGCCGTCATCTACTTTCTGCAGCGGGCGCTCACCCACCTAGAGACCGCCGGGAACGCTGTGAGAGTCATGTTCTTTGACTTCTCCAGCGCCTTCAACACCATCAGGCCGGCGCTGCTGCAGGGGAAGCTGGAGGACGCGGGAGTGGATGGACATCTCGCTGCCTGGACCATCGACTACCTCACTGACCGTCCACAGTACGTGCGGCTGCGCGGCTGTGAGTCAGAGGTGGTAGTCTGCAGCACGGGGGCCCCCAGGGTACTGTCCTCTCACCCTTCCTCTTCACCATATACACCTCGGACTTCACATACAACACGGACAGCTGCCATCTCCAGAAGTTCTCCGACGACTCGGCCATTGTGGGCTGTGTGTCTGAGGGGAACGAGCTGGAGTACCGCTCAGTCATCAGTGACTTTGTGGACTGGTGTGGGCGCAACCACCTGTGCCTTAACACCAGTAAGACAAAGGAGCTGGTGATCGACTTCAGGAGGAGACCACTACCTCACTCACCGGTGAACATCCAGGGGCAGGACATAGAGACTGTGGACAGTTTCAAGTACCTGGGTGTTCACCTCAACAATAAACTGGACTGGTCCCACAACACCGACGCCCTGTACAAGAAGGGCCAAAGTCGCCTCCACCTCCTGAGGAGACTGAGGTCCTTTGGAGTGTGCAGGCCTCTGCTCAAGACTTTTTATGACTCTGTGGTGGCCTCTGCTCTCCTCTACGCTGTCGTCTGCTGGGCCCCGAGCAGCACAGAACGGGACAGAAAAAGACTGAATAAGCTGGTTAAGAGGGCCAGCTCTGTCCTGTGCTGTCCTCTGGACCGTGTAGAGGAGGTGGCTGAGAGGAGGGTACTGGCCAAATTCATGTCCGTTAAGGACGACACCTCTCACCCTCTGCACCGGACTGTAGAGGAGCTGAGCAGCTCCTTCAGCAGCCGACTAAGACACCCCCAGTGCAAGAAGGAGCGCTACCGCAGATCCTTCATCCCCACCTCCATCAGACTGTATAATTCTAACATATAGGCCAGACGTGCAATATCCTCCTTTTCATGTTGATGCTTGTTGTTACTATTATCATTATTACTATTTTCCATTATTATTATTATTACGTATTACTATTTGTACTATTTATTACTTACTTTATCCCCTCCCTGCCTGCATGCACTTTTTCCCTCTTGTCCAAATGTCCTGGAGCTACTGTGGCGAGTAAATTTCTCCTGTGTGAGATCAATAAAGGCTTATCTTATCTTATCTTATAATTCTTTAATAAGTATTTGAACTCTCACCGTCGCATCAGCTGCAGGTGGGCCACCTGTCAAAACAAAGTCCTACGTCAACAATTACAATATTAAAAACCGACCTTTAAGCTTTTAACCATGTTTTATTCCCTTGTCATTAACTTGCTCATTGTTATATTCTGACTGATTCATGTTTGTTAGTTGAGTAATCCTGTATTCTTTTGTATTTGAGGCTTGATTGCAAGAAAAAAGAAAAAATCTGTTTTCGCCTACCCCCTGTCCCCGCCCACTGCTTTGTACATACTTGCGATTATACAAAAACTCTAGTAAAACATGTAGGGTTCTGCTGTTTTGAACAGGAAGTCAATGGACCCGTTTTTATGATCAAGTTGACAGCAAAAATGTGACAAAACAAAACTATAAAAAAACAAAAATATACGTTTGTTATAGTTTAATGCTTAAAGTGTTGGTATTAACTGTAACACGTAACATATTGAGATCACCGTGTTAGCTTTTATTGTTTTGAAAATACTATAGTCGCCAAAAACAGCATTAAAATGTTTTTGACACTCCCCCTTCAGAGCTCCGTCACAACATCAGCCAATGAAACTCCTGCATCACATCAGGTTTGTCCAGGCGCCGTGTTCAGTTTTGTTTCATGTTTTTGTACATTTATGGAGAATCGTCGTGTGGGAGCATGGGGGACGTAGGCTTGTGGGCGGAGCCTCGTACAGGCTCGTACTGCTACTGGGAGAGATCACTAGATTACTTAAACATGGGTTACATCCAGTACTCGAGTTGAGGGGGGATGGGGGGGGATGGCATCCCCCCTGTGGGAAAAAATAGTCAAAATCATCCCTCTTCTAAAACGGGCATCCCTTCTGGGCATCCCTTCCATCCCTTATGGCATTTTATCAATCAGGCATGAAAATCCCTAAACTTTTGGCGAATTTCGCCGTTTTTAAGTCAAAATGCCCAGTGCGCTCCAGCTTCCAATCATGTTGCAGCATAATTACGCACCGATACGCGCTCGATTGCCGCTGTTGTGTTTGCGCCTGTTCGCCGATCAGCTGTGAGCCTGATATTTACGCGGCATTTCTAAGAGAAGAAGAATCCTTAACTTCCTACGTTAATGCTATGTAAGAAGGAACTCTCGCCTCGGGACACGGGATACGTTCGGGATTATGTCCTTTTCTCCGGAGCTCCGGATTATTAACGACAACACGGCAAACTGTTAGAATGGAGGTGACCGCATTCTTATGGGTGAGTCATATTATCAGATTATTTCTGCATCTATTTCGGCACTAAACCAGGACTAAACCAGGACTAAACCAGGTCTAAACCAGGACTAAACCAAGACTAAACCAGGTTTAAACCAGGTTTAAACCAGGACTAAACCAAGACTAAACCAGGTCTAAACCAGGTCTAAACCAGGACTAAACCAAGACTAAACCAGGACTAAACCAGGACTAAACCAGGACTAAACCAGGACCAAACCAGGACAAAACCAGGTCTAAACCAGGTCTAAACCAGGACTAAACCAAGACTAAACCAGGACTAAACCAAGACTAAACCAGGTCCAAACCAGGACTAAGCCAAGACTAAACCAGATCTAAACCAGGACTAAACCGGGACTAAACCAAAACTAAACCAGGTCCAAACCAAGACTAAGCCAGGACTAAAACAGGTCTAAACCAGGTCTAAGCCAGGTCTAAACCAGGACTAAGCCAGGACTAAACTGGGACTAAACCAGGACTAAGGTGTGTGTGTACATGTGTGATAACATATATCCTGTGTATTATTGAATGATTATATGGACTTTTTGTTATAAAAGCATTTCCATTTTAACAAAGTACCTTCTAATTCTGCCCTGCCCTGAAACACCACAGTGATGGGGGACGGCTTAGCTTAATGCCCCCCCCGGTGAAAAATTTCACCATCCCCCCTGGTTTCATTTTACAACTCGACTACTGGTTACATCTAAAACCTCTCAGGCAAATTTTTAGTGAGGGAAAGCTTAAAAAAAAAAAAACTGATAAAGAAAATAATGTATGACTAAACGACTAAAATACAAGAAGTGGTAACTCATAAAAAGTATGAAGTCATGACATTGTGTTAGTGTTTTGGACCTTTTGTTTTTTCAGTAGCTTCTGCAGTTTTCTTTTTGGATTTTATTTGGAAAAACACCACCACAGCTACACCCAGGAGCACCAGCCCTTCACCCACAGCTGCAGAGATGATGTAGACTGACAAAGAGCTGGGCTCAGAGGGATCTGTGGGAAACATTCACAGAAAGATGACTGAGAAGTCTTCAAGGTGCTCTACCTGATTTTTACGGTCTTCATTACAAGAGAAACAGAACTAGCTCATTTTGCAGAGGTCCAAAGTTCTTCCTCACTTACCTTATGCATTCTGAGGATCCTAATTATTCACCACGATCAGTTTATAAGCGCTTTTCATAACTTTCAGCGACCTGTGACAGTAAAGCTAATAGCAAATAGCATGCTAACTATGCAATTCCTGATTATAGGACAAGGAAATGCTTTCTAATTCTTATCCATTTATTACGCAATGAACTGTAAATAAATAGCATATTGTATTTTAAATGTTTGTTTACTACTTCACTTTTTTATAAACCAACTAAGGAATGTCCATTGAGAACAAAATGGACATTCCACAAAATGTTCCAATTTGGTGCGTTCTGCTGAATAAGACTGTTTTTAGTATATTACAGTCTATTACTATGACTGAACGTCAGTGTTGTATAGTAACGAAGTAATAATACTTCACTACTGTACTTAAGTACATTTTGGGAGACTTTGTACTTTACTTGAGTTTTTAAAAAATTGATAACTTTTACTTCACTACATTTCCGAATTTAATTGCATACTTTTACTCCGTTACATTTTCAATGTGCTGTTTAGTTACTCGTTACAAAAAAAACCTCTACTGACTGAAGGAAGTCAGGACGTGCCTGGGCTTGTTCGCTACTTGCGCATGACAATCAGCCTACACCTGTTGGTTTCATGCAGCTCGTTTAATCAATCAACATCCCTGATGGAAGAGGAGACAGCATCCACATCGGCTACAAATGAAGGGGGACCTGACGATGAGCATCCCTGGCCGTACTTAAACACAATATTCTCTTACGCTGATATGAAGGATTCGTCCTATCGAATGAAGTGCCTCTTGTGCCTTCCAAGAAACGTGGAAATGCTATCTTACAGAAACTCCCCGTCCAACCTCAAGAAACACATCGAGGTAAGTTCTAGATTAATGAAATTGTTAGCGTCTATATTCCAATTCTAGACATTCTGTCTGTTGTGAAACCTTGAGCATAACATGTAGAAATTAACTTTGTGTGACATTGTTTCGGTTGCACAAAGCGTATTTGATGATGTTGGAGCTAACAGGCTACCTAGCTTTTTCGGCTCAAGGGAAGGCATAGCTGTAGGCTATTCAGATATAAATTCAGACTGCCTTTGCTTGATACTTTTACTTGTACTTTTAATTACATTAGTACATTTATTTTTACATTACTTGTCATACTGAAGTACAAGACGTTCCAGATACTTTAAGACTTTTACTCAAGTAACATTTCAGTCAGTGACTTCGACTTTTACCAAAGTCATTTTTGGGAGGGGTACCTATACTTTTACTTGAGTTTGATTTTCCAGTACTTTTATACAACACTGCTGAACGTACAATAAAACATGGAATTGAAAATAACAGTGGACCTAAAACAGATTCTTGTGGGACTCCACTAAAGGGACAGGCTAAAATGAGTGTTGTTGAAATGCAGATTTTTGCTGTAATATAGAACATTTTTGGTTGACATTTTAATTGAAATGATCAGGTTTGTGCATTTACCTTTTGGATATTTTAGGGTAAAGTTCAATGTAATCAATAGGAAAAACTGTCTCTTAACCATGTGTGGGAGTATGACATCATCACTCCATTTTTGGCTCAACTGATTCTAAAAAAAAACCCAATATAATAAGAGATGATAGGTTTCATGCACTTAACAGTTGTTTTCTGGTGCATTTTGGCATTTGTTTGAAATGTGTGTGTGGGACACCACCTCCAGACCTGCCGTACGATTTGTGCACATCTCGCAGAGCGCCTCATTTTTGTCCTACACTAAATATACGCACTGATTTCACATTATGGCAGTTTTGTAAATGAGAGCCAGTAATTCTCTCCTCACCTGTGTCCCCCCTCAGGCTGAACTCTGCAGACACCTGTACCCTGCCGTTCACCTGGTACTGACAGGTGAAGGTCCTGATCTGTGGACTCTGGAGCTCCACTGTCAGAGTGGACTCACAGTTCTTCTGAGTTACACCATCTCCAGACAGGACCGTACCATTTATGTCCAACCAGAGAAGACTGTCTGGGTCACAAGAAGAAAGTGAAAGGACTCTCCACAGGGTGCACTGTAAGGTGATGTGTCCAGTTGGGGTTTGATTGAGGCTGGGTTGAGCGAGGGAAACTGAAAAGAAAGAAAGGTGTTTTTATTATTATATTAATTTGTTGTTTTAATGTTTCCTCAGAAAATAAGAAACCAACATTTGTGTTTTGTTTCATAGAAATCATTTGGGTGTTTCCCAGTTGGTCTAATTGGTCTCATTCTCACACTTAAACTCAAAACACTCCGTTCAACCATGTGAGGTCACAAGGTGGTGACACTTCAGGAGGTGCGATGTTGTGTACTTCAAATTCATTTGAACTCTCAGATGTAACAAAACACGATATAGATGATCTTTACAGCTGCTATTTTCATTTAAATGGTTTAAAGACACAACTTACCAGAGAGGACACTCAGTTGGATAAATGTGACTGATTTATATGTTTGAGTTTGAGGGTTCCGTCATTGTCCACAGACGTATGTCCCGTAGTCTCCTTCAGTGATGTTCTTAATCGAGAGGGAACAGTCTGGATTCAGAGTCAGCCTGGTGGATCTGGGAATGTTCTTAATCTGACCTTTCCAAACCAGAAATGTGCTTGTGTCTCTGTTATCGTGTCTCCAGTCCACTGTGGAGCAGTCTGGCCCATAATGGTTTGCTCTGTCACAGAGCAGAGTGACGTCTTCTCCAGTTCTGCTGTACTTATAGATGACGAAGAGCTCTGCACTGTCTCCTGAAAAGACTGAAACAAAACAAAACATCTGCTGTAAGACTTCAGAATGAAAGCACCTCCATCAACAAAGCAAAAACACGAGACCTGCTCAGTGTTTGTAAAAAGAACACCTACAGGAGAGAACATTGGTTTTATAAATGTCAAACTGTAGCATTAGCATGTAGAGTTAGCGTTAGCCTTGGATCATGACAAACCCTAAAAAACCAGAACCTTGTTAGAACATCACCGTGTGCAGCAGGTTCATGTGGTTTAAAGGTCCCATGGCATGAAATTTTCACTTTCTGAGGTTTTTGAACGTTAATGTGAGCTCCCCTACCCTGTTTGGTTAAAACTACCCCCCATGGTTAAAAGTTGTGAAATGTCTAAACTGAGCATTTGCGATCCTTTTCTGCGTTACAAAAAATCAAAGCTCAAACAGGCGATTTTGAACAAGGCACCTTATTGACGTCAGATCGAAAAAAGAAATGCAAATGCAGTTCCACCCCCGTCTGTCTGTACTCAGCGTCTCTGTAAATCACGCCCAGAGAGTTTGGACTGCGAATGCGCTAGGCAATACGAAATGCGTTTTTTTATTTGCCTGGAGGCACGTCCGAGTGTTTCTAGGCTCGGAAGTCCTTTATCTTAGCCTCTGGACCTTTGAACAGCAGTGGTTTAATTTTATTTTATGTGGAAATGTTTGTATTTTTCAATGGAACGCTTCAAATCTCTCCCCCCGTGCAAAAACAAGGAAATGGATCAGCTGAGGGCTACAGCGGAGAGCGGAGCGTTTGGCCACGCCCCCACCCTCTACTATTGGCCAGCTCTTTTCTCCTCATTTGCATTCAAGCAACAACGCCCATTATGACCTGTTCTGAGGGAGAAAAAATACTCTTTCTCATCTTATCTCTGTTTCTCATGCACTGAGTGTTGATTTTGAAGAAGGATTCATTTACAGTATTAGGGAACCATTAAGGAGCCATATAAAAGCATCAAGAAGTACCATGTCATGGGATCTTCAATGACGTAGGCTCTAAATTTAACATTACACAGAGGTATAAAGATACAGCTGATGTCGTCAACCTTCCCTCGGGTGTGATTCTAACTGGAGGGACTACTCTGTCTGTTGGTGTTACTCAGACTTTAAACTGAACTTTGTTTGAACACCATCTCACCCTAAAGAACTGATTTAGTTGGGACTACAACAGGTGAGCTGACTTTGTGCGGTTAAAAAAGACTCAAATTACATTACAGTCACAAGCTAGCTAGCATTAGCCAAAAGTTTTTCAGTTTGTCACTCTCACATTGTTGAAAATCAAACACCTGTGGGACCACAAACACTTGCATCGATCACAGGCTCTAGAAAATGTGCTGTTTTAATCCATTTAGTATTTTTTCTCTTAAAATGTTTGGCAGTGTTTGCTAATGTGTGCGTTGTGTCACCATGGTAACTGCTACATGCAGAACACCCTTTTTTCACTTTTTTCACAACGGCTGAAAGCGCCGCACTGTAGGTTTGTGGAACTTCCGGTTAATGGTTTTCTGTGGTAAAATGTCTGTGGAAATGTCTGACATTTTCTCCACCAGCTTCATAAATCTGCCCCATCACCAAATCTTCAACCAACAAGGTCCACAAAGGAGAAACATTCTTCATGAAGAATTTATCCACGACTATCAAGGGAAGAAAGACGAAAGCTTAAAGGAGAACAACAACAAGCAAAAAAAATGAGAAGACAGAAATCCAAGAATGTTTTTGATAAGTAAACAACATTATAACATAGACATACACAAAGGCCATTTAAGTAGACCAACGTTTTGAGAGTAAAAAGTTGTGTTTGCAGTCTATAATAATGAAACATATTCAAAAGCAGCAGCTCACCTCTGGACTGAAGCCGAGAGAAACACAACAGCAAGAAAACACTCTTTAAATCCATATTTGTTCTGTTTGATCACAGACCTCTCTTTCTGTTACTCTGTAACTCTGTAACAGGATGGGTCAAATGCAGAACTGGAATTTCCCCACTGTGGGACTAATAAAGGCATAGCTTTCTTTCTTTCTTTTCTCTCCCCTCTGGTTTTAAGTCTCGTCTTTGTCTCCACGATCTGGAGCTGGCCCTCGGACCTCACAGCGCCTGCGGGGGAGTAAATCTGGATGAGGTCCAAGGTGTAGTGTGGAAACTCTGGACTTCCCAAATGCTGCATGTGTTTTTAAACTCCACACACCTTCACTATGATCACTTGCATAATTTTAGACCAGGAATTACCAATCTAATAAGAAAAAGGTAAAAGTTCATTTGAAAATGACCACTTCACCAGGTGGAACAGAGCGTTTGGAGCTTTGGTGTGTTCCTCAAACATGTGAATGAAACAAAAAACACAACTCCAGGTCTGTTTTTGAAGCTCACAAGAGTTGATTTTGTCTAATATAGGACCTTTAATTTCAGGTGCACTGTGTAACTTTTTAGTTGGGGGTCCGTCATCTGCTTGTTTCTATGGATACGTCATTGTTCTGCCTGGAATGTTCCACAGTGTGACATTAATTTGGTTTTATAGCTCAAAAATACCTAGAAAACTCATTTCGGCCACTTGTAACTGCGATCTCGTCCTTTCGGTCATTACACAGAGCTCATGACCATAGGTGAGGGGAGGAACGTAGATCGACGGTAAATCGAAAGCTTTGCCTTTCGGCTCAGCTCCCTCTTCACCACAACGGTCCGGTACAGCGACCGCATCACTGCCGACGCCGCACCAATCCACCTGTCAATCTCACGCTCCATCCTCCCCTCACTCGTGAACAAGATCTCGAGATACTTGAACTCCTCCATCTGAGGCGAGGACTCTCCACCCACCCGGAGAGGGCAAGACACCTTTTTTTAATTAACCAAGATTTTGTTATTCAGCACACTGCATATCATTCTAAATCTCTTGGTGAGCTACTTGGAAGGGGTGGAGAGCTGCTGGTAGCTCCTGAACTACAGGTTGGAGACCCCTGGTATATCATATAGTCCAGTGCTTCTCAATTATTTTCTGTGTAATGTGTACTTTAATTAAAGAGCCCATATTACACTTTACTTACTATTTTATTACATTGTGCCAGGGGTCTTCAATGTTTCTACAAACATTTGTGAATTCCAGTGTGGTTCTGTGATAGGATGCCACCTGTGCAACAAATCCAGTCGTGAAGTTTCCTCACTCTTAAATATTCCACAGTCAACTGTCAATGGAATTCTAACAAAGTGGAAGCGACTGGGAACGACAGCAACTCAGCCATGAAGTGGTAGACCACGTAAACTGACAGGACGGGGTCAGCAGATGCTGAGGCACATAGTGCGCAGAGGTCACCAACTTTCTGCAGTGTCAATCGCTACAGACAAACTTAATGTGGCCTTCAGATTAGCTCAGGAACAGTGTGCAGAGAGCTTCATGGAGTGGGTTTCCATGGCTGAACAGCTGCATCCAAGCCAAACATCACCAAGTGAAATGCAAAGCGTCGGATGCAGTGGTGTAAAGCGCCGCCACTGGACTTTAAAGCAACGGAGACACGTTCTCTGGAGTGATGGACGAGTCTGGGTTTGGCGGTTGTCATGAGAACGGTACTTGTCTGAAGCATTGTGCCTCAGACAAGTGTAAAGTTTGGTGGAGGGGGGATTATGGTGTGGGGTTGTTCTTCAAACATTACAATTACAAAGTGTACTGCAATACTGTACTGAAGTGACTATTACAATACAGTCTCCCTTAGCTCAAATCCATTATTGTGAGGAGAGAGATTTTGTTTTATTGCAGGTTTCAGATGACGTCACAACATTCTATAGGCCAATAATATTTAATACAGACGGGGGCAGCTAAAATGAGGATTGTTAAAATGCAGATTTGTTGTTGTAATACAGTGAGTTCTTGGGTCTAGTCCAGGCATGGGCAAACTACGGTCCGGGGGCCATATGCGGTCCGTTAATCTTTTTAATCCGGCCCGCCGAACTTGAAGAAATTATATTAATAAACCTTGTTAATGTTTTAATGTTTTAATTTCCCTGGAATTCTGGCGTTTTCCAATAGCTGGCGCACTAGATACATTGACCTTTGTTGAGGTGCGGCGTTTTGCTTCACGTTTGTGCTTTACTCTTTGACCCCCTCAGCCTCCTGTAAAGATGAGCGGAGCTAAGAAAAGAAAAGTGGACAGAGAATGTCGAGTGTTTAATAAGGAGTGGACAAGTAAATATTATTTCACCAAATACTTATCAACTGCTGTATGCCTGATATTCCAGGTGTTGGCATATTTGTTGTAATGCTTTTGTTAATTTTTTATTGAAATAAAGCACAAGTTTTCTACATATCCCATGTTATTTTTTGCTCTTATGAGGTGGATTACCAAAACACTAAATCCAGCTGCTCCTGGTCCGGCCCTTCTGTTAAATTTTAGAACCCTTTGTGGCCCACGAGTCAAAAAGTTTGCCCACCCCTGGTCTAATCACTAATAGAACATAATCATAAAATTAAAAGAGAAGAATAAAAACCTTTCAGTCGTATGTACAGTAACAGAACCGTTTTGAGCTGGATTTAAACATTGTCAAATCTATATTTTTACTTTAACCATTATAATGTCTCTTTATCAGAAACTCTACTTGTTTTGTACTCGAGTTGTGTTTTGTATCATTTGTCTGAATAGTCCTGTACATTTAGGCGTTTTAAAAAGGTGCACTATGGAACCTTTCTTGTGGAACGTCCGTTGTCTCTGGTATGATGTTATTGGTTTCACCGCAGTGTTCCGCAGTATGGCATTATGTGTAAATATCTTGCATTCATTTAATTGCAGATGTTTTTATGGGTCAAAAATACCTGTAAACTTTCTTTTCTTAATCTAAACAATAAAGAGTCAAGTTTTATGTGTTTTTATTATTATTGTAAAAATTACATTGTATTGTATTTATAAATCTTGACGTAAAAGCAAAAGCAGCAGATCCTCGTGTTCAGTCTTGTGCAGTACATCTGACTTGGCTGTAGATGGCGCTGTGCTCAGACGTTGCTGTGTTCTGAAGCTTCACTTTAGAGTAAATTACTGCATCTTCTTCTTTAACCTGTAAAAGTTCAAACAAGAAATTAGAAGAAGTGAGTGAACATCAGCACGAGTCTAAGCCTTTAGCAGTCGCACACGATTCCCAAACCTGTGGCCACGGCAAAAAGAAAACAAAGAAACATTTACTGTAAAAATGACGAGGAACGAGGAGACATCTGTTAAAGGGATTAGGAGGGTTAAAACAAAACTTAGAAACAAAACAAAACGAGAAAAAAAATATAAACTGACATAAAGAGCGCAGATTAAGGAAACGTTAATGTTTTCAGATGGATTTAAAGCCCCTATAGCCCTATTCTGATGGGATTAGTTTTACAGGGGGATGTGGAGTAATGTGGGTTTATCACAGGACCTCTGTAATATAAATGACTCCATTCACACAGGACAAGAAATGTCCGTAATATTCATTTGACATGGGAGGAGTTTGTTTAGCCTATGTGTAATATTAGCGAACTATGCAAATGATTGCCCATAATCAGGACTAATAGAGCAAACATGACCTAAAACAAGCAGAAGTTTCATGCCTCTGACGACTGATTTAAACCTCTTGGTCTTTTTCATTGGTCGATGTGTGCGTTTGTTTGAGAGTACCGGTAGATCATTTTGCTCACCGGCAAAACAAAGTGCTTCAAGCTCCTTCGTGTTTGAAAATTGCGGTAAATTATTTCTTTAAACAGATGTGACGAAATATTACATACATCTTTACCGAGGGTCGCATTCGCACGGGATTAATATTACCTATGGTAATTCCTCCAGACCGTTTTACAGAAGGTGAAACTCGCTGTAAATTTCACAGATATACTCCGTTATGTTTACGGACATGGCGCGTTCAGACACGACTAAATTCCCTGGTAATTATTACTTCACCCCATGTCACCCCATAAAACTAATCCCGTCCGAATAGGGCTTATGACAGATTAAAATACTGTTTCATTCTTTTTTCCCAGTTTGGCCAATTTGTAGGTTTTAAATTTTACTTCAATTACTGTTACCGAGCAACCATGTAGTAGATTAGGCCAAAACCCCTCTGATGTACACAGACATTTTTATTTGACAAAGAAAAAAGAAATAATGCGCAAAGTGTCAGAAAAATGTGGTTCTTGTTGCAATTTTTTTGGATAGAATTCTCCCTAGTGTGATGTCATCAGTGTGGGACTGTCCAAAACTCTCTACTTCCTGTCATTTTCAACATATTTTTCAAATTCCCTTTGCAAATTGCTTCTTGATTGGTGTAAAACTATGATTTATATTTACGACGAGTTTTTATCCCACCAGATTAAGTCAAAATGAGAGAATCATAAAAACACTTTAAAGGCATTTAAAGGGATATTCCAGGATTTTTGACATGGGGGCTCATTTCCGAGTTAGCCAGAGTGCTGCAGAGATGTGGAGACACTTTTTAGCGAATTTCATGCAGTCCTTCCAGCCGCAGAGTTTTCAGTTGCTAGGCTAGTGCAAGTCAATGGTAAATGGTAGCCTGATTTTAATCAGGCTTACCCACTCCATAGTGCACCCAAGACAAGTCAACTATAACGCCAGACTGTCGATGTAAATGTCTGTGTTGATAGAACAAAAGATGCAATTACATCAATGACAATTATACACAACATGTAATGACAGAAAACAATTGGAGAGGAAACATACGGTGTCTTTTTCTTTGGCGACAAGAGGGAAGGGTGTGGGGCAAGGGAAAAGATCAGAAATCAATGAAATTGATTGAAAACTGAAGTAGAAGCAGACATCCTAAAAATAGAGAGGGCCGTAATACTTAATACATGTGAGTGTGTGTGAGCCGAATGGAATGTCTTGTTTTGTTTTGTAGAGTGTGAGATAAGCGGCAGCTGTCGGCCTTGGACGTGTTTGTGCAGAAGATGCAGTCAAAACAAAGTCCAGTTGGATCACATTTTCCAGGAGAATTGATTACAAAAGGGGAATTTAACATAATCGATACATTTTTAGAACCCAGGCGAACAGACAATTTGCCAGATCCCTGGTTTCTGTCAGGTCCCCATTTCCTGCAGGTCTGTGCGACTCGCAGTCCTCCCCCTGGCACGTATGATAATGAATATGGACTGAGCCGCTGTTCCCCACAGTTCCAAATCCATTTATCCGCGATGTTATCCAGCACCAGGGGGGTTTCCACAGATGGATGAAACAGTTCATCTGTGTTTTTCCTTCTGATGTTGCCCCTCCGAGTTCGCAGTTCCCCGTACTGTCCGGCGGATCGGGGCTCTTTTTTATCCGCTCGGCTCCAATTAGTGATGGGTCAGAAAACACCCCCCAGGCCAATCCAGATGTTCTGCCATCAAGATTCCAATAGTAATTGCTCCGTGTCCTCTGGTAACAGCGGTGCCAGGCACACGACGCCTCCTTTGTGTATCAGGCAGAACGTTCCCTTAGGGCTAACCGGCTCTCCGGATCGGCGCTCCTCCGTGAAAAAAGCGTAGGGACCAGCTTTATCCAATTCATAATTTAGGATTTGAAAAATCTGTTTCAACAGGAGAAAAAAAGACGAGACGAGAGAAATAAAACATCAAACAGAGCAAAGATAAGGGAGGAAGAGAAAAGTGTGTCTGCTCCTCAGGACAGCTAGGAGTGTAAAAAGTGAAAAAAGGTACAGTATGTTGTGTACTTCTAGCCAAAGGAGCAACATTTCCATGGAAACAAGCAGGAGGCCAGGTCTGTGGAGATGCAAGACAGCTCACCGTAAGAACACTTAAAATAAAAATTAAAAAGTTTCATACTGTGGCTTTATGCGTAACCTGGGAGGGCTCAGGGAAAAATCTTTTTTGAGGGGTGGCAAAACGTGCTCTTGTTTAAATTTGCCCAAAATGTGTCCACGAGATGTATACAATGTGTGCTCGTTTTGAAATCGTGGCCACGCTTTAGTAAATTGCGCTCACGAGGTTTATAACGTGGGCACAGCTCAATTTTAGCAAGCACACAGTTTTAGTAAGACAACTCCATGATAAACAAGCACACGCTCTCTTTACCCGGACACGTGACTTAATAAAATAAGGACAAGGACAAGGTGAAGAGGATACAATGACAGCTGAAGGTGTTGGAGACCAGAAAAGTCCCTTTAGGTTCTCCCATTACTAAGTGTGAGTACCTGTAGTTCCTGGTTGGTCACCATTTTCTCTGAGCTCTGGTGTGGTCTCTTCAGTGGACGGTTCCTCTGAAAAACGGGGTCAGTCGATGCTCACATGTGTTGGATTCTGCTGAGCCTGAGGGACTTACTCTGAACATGTGTTTGAAATGTGAAAACCTGCGAGTGTGAGGACAAGAGGCTGTTTCCATGTCCTACAATCTGATGTCATCATTTCACATACAGGGCAGGGGTCTTTATACTGTATCTCTATTGGAGATTTACTCTAATCTCCAAATGTATCAAACATATTTAACTTTTGTTTTGTATTTGATGTTTTTGTCACCAGTAGATGACAGATGTGAAACCTGTTCCCCGTCCCCTCACCTGGTCCCTCCCTGTGGGACTCCCCTGGGACTTACTGCAGAACTGTAGTAGTGGTTAAATACAGTTTTATCTCATATTTACCTTTCACTTGTTGGACTCTCTCCCCCCTCAGGCTGAACTCTGCAGACACCTGTACCTTGCCGTTCACCTGGTACTGACAGGTGAAGGTCCTGATCTGTGGACTCTGGAGCTCCACTGTCAGAGTGGACTCACAGTTCTTCTGAGTTACACCATCTCCAGACAGGACCTTTCCATTTATGTCCAACCAGCGAAGACGTTTTGGTTCACAGGCCCAAGACGAAGGTATAAGGACTGTCCACAGGGTGCACTGTAAGGTGATGTGTCCAGTTGGGGTTTGATCGAGGCTGGTTTGAGCGAGGGAAGCTGAAAAGAAAGAAAAGTGTTTTTATTATTATATTAATTTGTCGTTTTAATGTTGTTTCCTCAGAAAATAAGAAACCAACATTTGTGTTTTGTTTCATAGAAATCATTTGGGTGTTTCCCAGTTGGTCTAATTGGTCTCATTCTCACGCGTAAACTCAAAACACTCCGTTCAACCATGTGAGGTCACAAGGTGGTGACACTTCAGGAGGTGCGATGTTGTGTACTTCAAATTCATTTGAACTCTCAGATGTAACAAAACACGATATAGATGATCTGTACAGCTGCTATTTTCATTTAAATGATTTAAAGACACAACTTACCAGAGAGGACACTCAGGTCGATAAATGCGTATCCATTTATTATGGTTTGATTGTTCCATGTTGCACATAAGTATGTCCCGTAGTCTCCTTCAGTGATGTTCATAATCGAGAGGGAACAGTCTGGATTCAGAGTCAGCCTGGTGGATCTGGGAATGTTCTCAATCTGACCATCCTGAACCAGAAATGTGCTTGTGTCACTGTTACTGTGTCTCCAGTCCACTGTGGAGCAGTTTGGCCCATAATGTTTTGCTCTGTCACAGAGCAGAGTGACGTCTTCTCCAGTTCTGCTGTACTGATAGATGACGAAGACCTCTGCACTGTCTCCTGAAAAGAATGAAACAAAACAAAACATCTGCTGTAAGACTTCAGAATGAAAGCACCTCCATCAACAAAGCAAAAACACGAGACCTGCTCAGTGTTTGTAAAAAGAACACCTACAGGAGAGAACATTGGTTTTATAAATGTAAAACTGTAGCGTTAGCATGTAGAGTTAGCGTTAGCCTTGGAACATGACAAACTCTGAAAAACCAGAACCTTGTTAGAACATCACCGTGTGCAGCAGGTTCATGTGGTTTAATGACGTAGGCTCTAAATTTAACATTACACAGAGGTATAAAGATACAGCTGATGTCGTCAACATTCCCTCGGGTGTGATTCTAACTGGAGGGACTACTCTGTCTGTTGTTGTTACTCAAACTTTAATCTGAACTTTGTTTGAACACCATCCCACCCTAAAGAACTGATTTAGTTGGGACTACAACAGGTGAGCTGACTTTGTGCGGTTAAAAAAGACTCAAATTACATTACAGTCACAAGCTAGCTAGCATTAGCCAAAGGTTTTTCAGTTTGTCACTGTCACATTGTTGAAAATCAAACACCTGTGGGACCACAAACACTTGCATCGATCACAGGCTCTAGAAAATGTGCTGTTTTAATCCATTTTGTATTTTTTCTCTTAAAACTTTTTGGCAGTGTTTGCTCATGTGTGCGTTGTGTCACCATGGTAACTGCTACATGCAGTACATGTGGAACTTCCGGTTAATGGTTTTCTGTGGTAAAATGTCTGTGGTAAAATGTCTGGCATTTTCTCCACCAGCTTCATAAATCTGCCCCATCACCAAATCTTCAACCAGCAAGGTCCACAAAGGAGAAACATTCTTCGTGAAGAATTTATCCACCATCACAGACAGACGTCGTGTCTCTTCAGCCCCCATCACACCAAACACACGGAACTACAGACTTAAATACAGCTCTGTGGTATGCCATGACATCAGCTCCCACAGCTAGCCAATCGCAGGAGGGGACTTTACCCATAGTTTGATGGATTGTAAGCAGGTGGATATCCCATTACACCAACCTATGGAAACCGTACGCTTATCAATAGGTTGTTTCCCACGTCCAGGTTGAGCAACACAGTTTTCACAGAATACAGAGAGATGAAAGTATACATATGTAAATCTACATGTACTAAATAATGAAACCCACAGACAAAAACTTAAAGGAGAACAACGATGAGCAAAAACAATTTGAAAACCGAAATCCGAGAATGTTTTTGATAAGTAAACAACATTATAACATGGACATACACAAAGGCCATTTAAGTAGACCAACATTTTGAGAGTAAAAAGTTGTGTTTGCAGTCTATAATTATTAAACATATTCAAAAGCAGCAGCTCACCTCTGGACTGAAGCCGAGAGAAACACAACAGGAAGAAAACAATCTTTAAATCCATATTTGTTCTGTTCGATCACAGACCTCTCTTTCTGTTACTCTCCCCTCTGGTTTTAATATTGTCTTTGACCCCACGATCTGGAGCTGGCCCTCGGACCTCAGAGCGCCTGCGGGGGAGTAAATCTGGATGAGGTCCAAGGTGTAGTGTGGAAACTCTGGACTTCCCAAATGCTGAATGTGTTGCATAATTTTAGACCAGGAATTACCAATCTAATAAGAAAAAGGTAAAAGTTCATTTGAAAATGACCACTTCACAAGGTGGAACAGAGCGTTTGGAGCTTTGGTGTGTTCCTCAAACATGTGAATGAAACAAAAACACAACTCCAGGTCTGTTTTTGAAGCTCACAAGAGTTGATTTTGTCTAATATAGGACCTTTAATTTCAGGTGCACTGTGTAACTTTTTAGTTGGGGGTCCATCATCTGCTTGTTTCTATGGATACGTCATTGTTCTGCCTGGAATGTTCCACAGTGTGACATTAATTTAGTTTTATAGCTCAAAAATACCTAGAAAACTCATTTCGGCCGCTTGTATCGGCGATCTCGTCCTTTCGGTCATTACCCAGAGCTCATGACCATAGGTGAGGGGAGGAACGTAGATCGACGGTAAATCGAGAGCTTTGCCTTTTGGCTCAGCTCCCTCTTCACCACAACGGTCCGGTACAGCGACCGCATCACTGCCGACGCTGCACTGATCCACCTGTCAATCTCACGCTCCATCCTCCCCTCACTCGTGAACAAGACGCCGACATACTTGGACTCTCCACCCACCCGGAGAGGGCAAGACACCTTTTTTTAATTAACCAAGATTTTGTTATTCAGCACACTGCATATCATTCTAAATCTCTTGGTGAGCTACTTGGAAGGGGGTGGAGAGCTGCTGGTAGCTCCTGAACTACAGGTTGGAGACCCCTGGTATATCATATAGTCCAGTGCTTCTCAAGTATTTCCTGTGACGAAGTATTTTGAATACTGAGTTATTACTGACAAAGAATAATACAAAGACACAGATCACAGATATGGTCCTAAAACAACCTTACCAACATCGAAAATAAATTACTACTAGGAGGGGAACTGTTTCGCCCGGTCTTTTGCTGTTATTTTAGTGGGCAAATGGCGCCGCAGACATGTTTCTTTGCCATTAGAAGCCGTGTCCCAATTCCCAGAGCGCGCGGCTCGGAGCGTGGCCCGAAGGGCATGTGCGTCACACATTTCGACAGTACACCGGCGCGACGACTGCTGTCCCACTTCTTTTTTGTCCCATGCGCAGTTAACACGCGGTCCGAAGACATCAGTCGTTAAGCGGTCCGCGGACTGCAGTCGGGGCTGAGCAAGTGTGCACCTCCTTGACTGCAGTCTGAGCCCCCTTCGGGCCGCGCTCCGAGCTCTGCGCTCTGGGAACTGGGACACGGCCGCAGTTTCGTTTTGTCACACGGAAGTAAAGCAGAATGTTGCGGCTTCCAAACTCAAACCTTTTAGCCGCCGAGAATATGAGGTTGGGTCCTGTGGCTCGCAGATTTGTGACGCGCAAAGAGGAGGCTATGGTGACAGATACGCTGAGATCCAGATATGTTTTGTGCATTTATTACAAAAAGAGCGCACACAGCTATGACAGCGCAGCAGGATGAAATGGAACTCATGAAAACCAGCAGGATGAACAGATTAACGTGAAAGATGAATGAATGGTTTGCGGTCAACAAAAAATACGGCTACACCCCAACCCTGACTCTCTCCTCTGTGTGACAGGTGAGCGCGCACTTTTACACGCACACACTTCCGTACGTGCACACACCCACACTCACGTGACCCACCGCCTCTGCCGCACACACACACACACACACACGCACCGTGCACCTCATCTCAGTTATGTCTCCTACACAGAAGGAAGTTGGTCGGCGTTCAATACGTCACCGATGATTGGTCAAAATTAGTAAAAATTGCGGGAAAGTTGTGGTGATTGGTCAAAATTGCAACACCGCCCTGAATTCGCGGGGATTGGCTGAAGTTGCAAATCGCAACATCGCAAATTCCTGGAGGGTCTGATAAATAGTATTATTTGTCTAGAAAATTGTTATTAGTACACCTCTGCATAACATTGTATCCTTTAAGAAGTGACTTTATTGATCTCACACAGGAGAAATTCTTCTCTGCATTTAACCCATCCTGTTATTAGGAGCAGTGGGCAGCACATTACTGCGCCCGGGGACCATCTCCATGATCTTCTTGCTTCGGCTTGGTCAGGACCACAGCTGGAGGATTTTACCTGGTGCATGTTTTGGGTTGGTGGGGGAAACCGGAGTGCCCAGAGGAAACCCACCCAGACACGGGGAGAACATGCAAACTCCACACAGAAAGTCCCAGGCAACCTGGGGATCGAACCCAGACCATGCATGCAAACTCCACACAGAACACACACAGAAAGGCCTGGGCGACCCGGGGATTGAACCCGGAACCTTCTTGCTGTGAAGCATGAGCGCTAACCACTCAGCCACCGTGCCGCCATTAACATTAAAAACAAAAAAAAGAAAGAAACTTCCAACAAAGACTGCACTCTGCGACCACCACCAGCACTCACACACTCCACACTCATACAAGGCAGTGTGGGTGAAGTGTCTTGATCAACAACAGTTTTTGCCACTGGCGCCCCCCTGTGGCACCTGCTATTCTCAGCGGTCTCCCACTGAAGTACTCACCAGGCCCAGTCCTGCTGAGCGTCAGAGATCTGACGAGATCAGGCTTTGACAAGGAGGTCCGGCCACATCTCCTTGTGTATTGTAAAATAATATTATTTAAGTAGAAAAAAGTAAAATTCTTTAAGTAGCAGTAAAGTATGTGAGGAAACTACAGCTCAAGTAAGAATAACTGTAAGAGTGGACGTAACATCTAATTTACAATTTGAGATTATCTGGCATTTTCATGGGATACACCACACAGATTATTTACAGGTAAGAGAACTGCTACAGCTATAATACTCAAGGATGTTTTCTGTGTGTGCACCTGCCCAGGGACTGCACATGCAAACTAAACTAAACTAAACTAAACTAAACTGAACTGAACTGAACTGAACTGAACTAAACTGAACTAAACTGAACTAAACTGAACTAAACTGAACTAAACTGAACTAAACTAAACGCCTCCCTCGGGAGGTGTTCCGGGCACGTCCCACCGGGAGGAGGCCCCGGGGAAGACCCAGGACTAGGTCCCGACTGGCCTGGGAACGCCTTGGGGTGAAGGAAGTCTGGGAGTCTCTGCTTAGACTGTTGCCCCTGCGACCCGGCCCTGGATAAGAGGAAGAACATGGATGGAATATTGTGGCCCCTCGCTGTACCTGCTGCTGCGAGCCTCGTCATTTTGGATTTAAATGTTCATATTTACCGGCTCTACATGATCCTGGTGGGTTCTTTCTGCTATTTTGTCTGTCAAAAAAGTCCTATTCCTAATATAGAGCCTGGCTCCAAATTCACTCCTGTAACCGTGAACATTGTGAGCTTCATTTGAGCAGCACCGAACCCTGTGGGTGACTATTAATATTAATATCACAATACCACAACATCATTTCATTTGAACTTTTCAGAAAATATTATTTAAATGCATTATTGTAAAGTTTTCATATGTCTTTTAAGATGACTACTGGTTATTGGGGATTTTTTCGCTGTAGAACCAGTGAGTGTCGACTACGTTAAGTGGAAGCAGCTACAAGTAGCAACACCCTCCAGTTATTTGAATAGATCCGTGGTTTGAACGCTCCAGTCGCTGCTTCAGACTGAGGTGTAGAACTCAGTTCAGACGGAGACACATACCAATCCTCTCTCTTTCAGGTCGTAGGATTTGTCTGGGAGAGAGTCTCGCTCGGATGGAGTTGTTCATCTTCTTTGTGAGTCTGATGCAGCGTTTCCGGTTCACTGCGCCCCCTGGTGTTTGTGAGGAGGATCTGGACCTGACTCCATTCATTAGATTCACTCTGTGTCCTCGTCCACATCACCTCTGTGCTGTGTCTCTGGCCTAAACTTCACTTCATTGTGACAATTATTGTGAATTCTTTCAGAAAATGATTTGTGTTTTTATATATCCTTCTTGAATATTTTAAGAAAATTTTGAAACATGTTTTTGTAAGATTTTCCTGAATTTCCAGCATTTTGAAAACATGTGGCAATCAAATAATGTGGCACTGTAAATATCTGCCCCACATTTGTATTAAATCATACTGACCAATTAAATCCTGTGATGTCAACTGAAACACAGCAATATAAGAAACTTTTGATTCTTGGAGACAAAGCTAAAATAATGTTGATATTTATCCTGTTCCTGAACAGGTTTGTGTCCGGGTGCTTGTTACTACAGCAGTTACTACAGTGTGCATCTGAAGGAAAATTACTTTACTAGTATGGCAAATTCAATTTGTCAACTGGACAAAGGTTTATTTGGTCTGATCCGATGAACTTAGCTGCAGTGTCGATGTCCCTGGACACAGCGCTGGTCTGGAACGAGCGCAGCCAACTCTGTGCCAACTCTGATAAGCCACTTTTAGAAAAGGATCTGAGGATTAGACAAGCCTGGATTTCCTGAATAAACCAGGCTTTGGCTTTAGCTCGCTTCATGGAATACTCCCATAAACATATGGTTAATACATCAGAATTTAAACTGGCCCAAAAGTCTTGGTTGAGATTCAGTGAATTTATTATTCTTATTCTATTTATTTATAAAGGGACGGCACATATTAATGAACATTTAAAATGTAAAGATTATATCCAACCTGGCTCATTTCTATCACCACATCATCTGCATTTATTTTGGGGATTTTTGACCATGTTCTCTCAGTAAATATTTTAATTTCATGTTACATTTTAATATTGTAATTGATATTTTTGCTCACCTCTAAGACTTATGTAAAACATGTATGTAGTTTCTAAACACAGTGGAGCACTTCCTGTAACACCACATGACATCACAAGGTGGAACAGAGGCAAGGTTTGTGTGTTAATCATGTGTGAAGGAAACATCGTAACATGGACAGGAAAAAAGCGTCATCTGGGCCGTTTAAAGTGTAGAGAAGAGACCGCTGTCGCACCACTTTAAATCAGGTTATCAGTTTAGAACATGAATAAAACGATGATTTCAAAGATCAGAGCTTCCAGCAGGGGGCGCACATGTACAGCATTTGATTTTTTTTGTCATAAAAACCACATCAGCTCATTATTTTAAGTTACAGCATGACTCGCTTCAGTCGTCATTACTTCCCCGACAATGTAAAGGTGGAACATATTTTTGAGGAAGTTTGAGATGAGAGAGAGAACTGAAACTTACGGACAGAAAGAAACGGAGATAGAACAGAAGGAGAGTGGCAGCAGAGGGAGAGCGATGCCTGTGCTGAGACGATTTCTTTTGTTCCTGGTGGTTCCGGCGTTCACAGGTGAAAAACTTTACATATTTTACACATTTGCTTTTGTGGATCTGGTGTTTCGTGATATTGTGCTGAAATCAAACTCAGACTTATTATTATTACGATCTAAATCCTGTGATAACTTAAATCCAAGTCTTTACATAATGAACTCACTAAAATATGTTAAAGTATAAATCCATGAGGAAGTGTTGCTGAAATTAAAGCTGAGCTGTGTCACTTTTCTGCCGTCTGTTTGTCTCCATGGAGATGTTATTGCCTTTTTATTTTCATTTTTTATTTTGATGTTCCTGCTCTTCCCATCTGTGTAAATGTGCCATGTTTAAAATCATTCTTCTAATCTTATAATGAAAGTGTCTGAAGCGACTCTTATGGTATACGGGATTGAACCAGCAACCTTCTGGTTAGTGGGTGCATCTGTACCAACTGCTCCAAGTTCACACAAGTCCCTGCAGAATGTGAAGACTCAGTGTGCAGGGTAAAAGCTGCAAAAAGAACCGATGGAAACAAGGAACGTTTTTCATGTACTTCAACTCAACACGCGTGTTTTAGCAAGTTTCTGATGGTTTGTAAAAATATGGTTTGTTCAGTATCGCCCACCTTTACTTTGGGACACAGGGTGGGCCCAGAGACTGTTTATATAAATGTGTGTAGAATCCCTCAGTCGTCCAGGAAAAATCCAAGGCAAAGGAGAAATTCAATTTGTCGACTGGACAAAAGTTTATTTTGGTCGAATACGTGAAAAGTCCCTCAGTCGTCTAGGTAGAATCCATGATAAAAGGAGAAGTTCAATTTGTCAACTGGACAAAGTTTGTTTGGTTGAAAACGTTTCGCCGCTCATCCGAGAGGCTTCGTCAGCTCTGGCCCTCATGCTGGTTAGACCCTGTTTATATCTAGCTGCAAGGGAGGAGCTACCTACCCTGAACAAAGCTCTGAACCTATCCCAGCTACTCTCTTTTGTTTTACGAATTCCTCTGGCGTCTACTATTAGCATATCTATAAGCCCTAGGCGGCGCTCACTACACTGAAATAGCTCTGAAACTATCAACTAATCTGTCTCTTTGTATTTCAAATTTCTCTGGCGTCCAATTCCCTATTCAAGACAACGACCCTCTCCACCCCTCTGCAATGGCTTGTCTGTCCTAATGTTTCTTTGTCTGTTTTTGACTTTGGTTTGAGAATCGAATTATAGATGGGAGACAAGTTGTGTCTAACTCCCCCATTTCTGTTTAACGACGGATTCTCTTTGATGGAATAATTATATATTATTAACTTTTGTGATTCTTTAATTTGTAGAAATGAAGCTTTAAAAGTGCGTGACTTGTGATAATATGTTTTGAGTTACAGAAAGGCCAGATATCCGAGGGGAGACGTAAGCAGACAGTTTGGCTCCTCCAGTATCTAAGTCACAGTGACATTGTCCCTGTGAAAGATGTCATATCTGTGAATTATCTTATAAGTGTTTTACTTTTAATACTTATGCTTTGGTTTTAATGATTTTGCTTTGGTTTTAATGATTATGTTTTGTCGGCTGTCCTACCACCTGTTCCCCCACCCCTTAGGAGTAAGACAGCTCATTGTAACCAGGGAGGTGAAAAACTCAATAAATATGCAAGTGGGGGGCACAGAGAGCCAGGACGCTCAGAGCAAAATATGGGCCGAGAGCAACGTTGTAACCTGGTCGTATTTCTCTGACTGTTCTCCACTTGCAAGTGAAAAAATCTAATCTCTTGTCTTCCTTTCCTGTGTACAGAATATGTTGGGTTTTTAACACCTATTAGATGGTCCTTCGAGCCGGATCCCAAGATACCTGAAGACTCCAGGAGGTGAGGGAGGCTCGGGAAAGACAGTGGCCACTGCATCTGAGACATTAACAGCCGACCCTCATTCATCGCTTGGAGTCTGAGGGTTGACGGGATACCGAAGGAGGAAGACAACCAGACTAAAAGAACTGAGTGAGTACGTCTAAGTTTAAAACGTGTGTGACTGAGGGTCATAGCGCGTAGAAAACCCTAAAAATCCTAGGCTCTATTGGGTAAAACATGGACTAGTGTCCCTCTATCGGGTGGCGGGAGAGTCACTGGCAGGTAGTAAAACACTGGGTGGAGTAGTATCCTTCTAACGGGTGACAGTTTAGTCACATACAGTTAGTAAATTACTGAAGGAAGCGGTTTCCCTTTATCGGGTAACAGGTTAGTTACTGGCTAGATAATAAAAGACCGTGAAAATCGTACTCAAAGGAATAAAAGTTCTGTGTGAAAGTGTGTATGACTGGAATTACAGGCCGTTAACACTGTAATTCATATAAACTGTTCAGAATAATACAGTAACGTATTGTAGATGCAAAGGCAAGATTTTTCCACCTGCATTGCACTGTGGCAGGTTGAAGTGAAAAATACTACAATACTGATTATTACTGTCTGAACAAAAACACATCCCAACCTATAGTGACTCCACTCTGGATTAAAGGGTTGGACTAATTTGACCAAAAAAATGGGAAACAAACAGACAAAACTTCAGAGTAAGGACTATAAAAGTGTCGAGCAACAAAATAAAGACAAAATAAAATACCTGAAATTTTGGACAACAAAATATAATTTTAAAGGGAAGTTAAACACTGTAGAGATAATACAGTTAAGAGAGAAGATCTATGCAGATTGTGGACGTAAAGAAAATGAAAAAGAAAGGATATGACGACACAGATTTCTGGTTAAAAATAGCAGGGCAAAGAGAGGCAGGAAAAAATAAAACCATGCTTTTGAAACACGATGACCTGGACTTAGAGACAGGAGTGACACAAATACGAAAACAAAGAATAAGGCGAGAACCTACTCCAGAACCAGAATCACACATAGAGACAGATGAAGAAGAAGGAGTAAAATTAAGATCACTAACAGACTCAGAAATAGTGCGACACGCAGGACACGGAAGTCCCCACCCACCACCATATATTTCTGCAGAACGAAGCGCTCCGAAAAACCTATATCCAGTAGAGGACTTACAAAAAATGCAAATAGATGAAAATAAACGTTTAACAAGAGCAGAAGCAAAGGACAAACACATAACGCTGACATTTAACAAAGAAATGGGAAGTGAGAAAGTAGTGGTAATACACGTAGACGCACCACCTAGCCCCATACCCAGCGCACCTCCCCTGAGTTCTAACACACAAAGTAGCTGCCCTGAATCTAAAAATACAAATCCACTCCATTCAGAAGATCCAACAATTTTCCAAGCACCAATGATAGCAGTGGCGAACCCAAGAGCAGGTCAACTAGTGGACGAAGCAGATTATGACGGACCGCGTCACTCGGACACACTCTTCGTCTATCGACCCTGGTCAGACTCAGACGTAACAGAGGCAGTAAAAGGATTAACCCCATATAAAGATGATGTAACTAAATTTTGCAGCGAAATGAAGCAATTGCATGAGTCATATAAACTAAACGGAAACGAAATGGAAAGATGTTATAGAAAAGCGTTAGGGCACCACTGGGTAACAGTCTCAGGAGACTGGAATAGCAGAGACCAGCCACAAGGTGGAGCACAAGTAGGACCTATACTACAGTATGATAATGATATCTTACAAGGACGAGTGGCAGCATTACATGATAGAATCAGAGGAAGATTTAGGCGAGCTCCCAACTATGGTATAATAAACCGTACAAAACAAAAGGATGATGAGTTATTTGAGGATTATCAACTCAGAATGAGAGAAATATTTACAAACAATAGCGGATTAGAAGATAGAGAAGATAACAACTGCCCATACAGACAACAGTTAAAAAACGCTTTACATGCAAATTCCAGACCAGAAGTCCATAAATGGATAGAAAAACATTTTGTGGGTTTTGGGACAGCATCGATAGATCAATATATAGAACAAGCCAGTCATGCAGACAAAACCACAAGAGAAAAAAAGAAAGAAAACGCTAAACGAAACGCAGCATTCGTGATGACATCAGAAGGAGGTGAGAATGAGATATATTTTACAGGGATAGCAAATAGGGGACGAGGTAGAGGCAGAGGGGGAAAAGGAAAGGCCAGGGGTAAGGGGGGTCCTGGAAGAGGAGGTTATGAAAATCAGAGAAACAATAATCAGAAACAGGAGGAGGATGAGCAGACAGGCGAGGAAAACGTGTGTTGGTATTGCAAAAAGCCAGGACACTTTAAGAGAGACTGCAGGAAATACCTAGCAGCATGTGCAAGATGGGAAAATGACGCATGACTAGGCCACGACAAAACAAAAACAGAATTAGAAATTGGAGATCAAAAGGAATGGGAAGAATTTGATAAACACCATGAACGAGTAGATTCAAAAGATTTTGACATAAAAATACCCCGAGAATGGTGTCCATGGGAAAATAAAGAAAAAGTAGTCACAGATGTGTATGCAGCTTTAAGAGACACACACAACTTACCCCAAATAGACTTATTGGTAAACAGACAGAAAATAACGTTCTTATGTGATACAGGCGCATGTAAGACCACAATAAACAAGGCAGTGCCAGGGATGACTCTTAGCGCGGACACCATGTCCGTACGAGCAGCAAACGGACAGGTGAGTCAAGTCCCGATAACAAGTTTATTGACACTGACAGATCCAGGCGGACTGAGCATAGAAAGCACAGTGTTATTTTTGGAGGACTGCCCAGTTTGTCTCTTGGGAAGGGATGGACTGAGCAGTCTGAAACTAGCACTGTTCCCAGAATCCGGAGGCAGCATGAAGGTCGTTCGTGCACGAGACATACCATCACCGCAATACAGTTTTGTTATACAAAAGGCAGGAATTCCACGTTACTGGTACGGGTATCAAATACCACACAATGACGTAGGAAAGACGGGAAGTGCATTGTTAAAAGAGGCAAAATCAGCAGTACCTACACCCAGTAAACCAATCTCTACAATGCCAGTGGACGAATTACACATAACAACATATTTCGGACATGAAAGAGGGCCAGATAAACAATATTTTGACAAAATGGAAAAACTAGGCTCCATTCCAGCAATAATTCAGTATGTATATTCTGACAACAAAACGTTTTGTGTTGCGGATATACAACTAAAGTGGAAAGATGAAACAGATAAAAGATTCATTGAAAGAACACACACACCTATGCACATCTCATTGATGAAACCAGAAGACTGGGAATGGGAAATCCTAGGACAAGTCATGGCAGAGTGTTACAGATGCAAAGATTGGGTAACTACAGGGCCAAAAACACAAACAGGATGTCACAAGTGGACTAGACAAGCATTATTTTGGCCAATACATGTCATACCATTTCAGTGCCTCCAACCACCAGATGACGTAGAACAGTGATATTTAGATTCCCTCACTGAGGCGGATGAAGCATTGCTGAAACAAGTTCCAGAAAAGTTATGGTCTACAGGGCCATCAGATGTAGGATTGATAAAAGGAGTAGAACCGGTACAGATAAGACCAAAATCAGAATGGAGACCATGTGTAAGACAATATCCATTGAAACCTGAAGCCTTAGAAGGCATAAAACCAGTTATACAAGATCTGTTAAAGGCAGGAGTGTTAATAGAGTGTAATGACTCACCATGTAATACTCCTATTTGTCCGGTACAAAAAGCAGCGCCATCTATAGGATGGAGAATGATACAAGATCTACAAGCAGTAAACCAAGCAGTGATTCAGAGAGCTCCATGTGTTCCTGATCCACATACACTTCTAAATTCATTACAACCAAATTCACAGTATTTTACAGTCATAGACATTTCAAATGCATTTTTCTCAATCCCAGTACACAAAGACAGTCAATTTTGGTTTGCATTCACCTATAATAATAAACGTTACAGTTATATGCGGTTACCGCAGGGTTATTGCGAATCTCCCACAATTTACTCACAGGCTATGAGTTCGAATTTGTCTAAATTTACACCTCCAGGAGGAAGTCAAATCTTACTTTACGTGGATGATATTTTGATTTCATCACCAGATAAGGAAACATGCCAAAAGGATACAATAGCGTTATTAAAATATCTAGCAGAACACGGACATAAAGCAAGTAAAAATAAAGTACAATTTTGTAAACAAGAAGTCAAATATTTAGGATATTCTCTCAGTAATGGAGGCAGAGCAGTTACTAATGATAGAAAAACGGCTATCCTGAATGCACCAAAACCAGAAACCAAAAAACAAATGATGTCTTTTTTAGGATTAACGAATTACTGCAGACAATGGATTCCATGCTATGCAGAATTAACACACCCGTTAAGCCAACTAATATATGAGACTCCAATAGAAATGAAAGATAAATTAAAATGGACGCAGGAAGCAGAAAAGGCATTCTGTGATCTAAAACAAACTTTAGTCTCAAGTGTAAGTTTAGCCTTACCGGATTATTCAAAACCCTTTGTGCAAATGGTAGATTGTAAAGGCATATTTATGACATCAGTAATCACACAATTGCATGGAACCAAACTAAGACCTATAGCCTACTATTCAACTAAACTTGACAGTGTAGCGCAAGCGATGCCCCACTGTCTTAGAGCCGTAGTAGCAGCGTCTATAGCCGTAGAAGCTTCAGCAACAGTAGTGTTATTTCACCCATTAACACTCAAAGTACCACACGCTGTAGCAGTATTACTATTACAGAGCAATCACTCATTTTTATCACCAGCAAGACATCTTTCATGTATGACAAATTTATATTCACAACCACATTTAACCATAGAAAGATGTACAGTTTTAAATCCAGCCACTTTAATGCCGACTGAGGATGACGGAATCCCACATAATTGTAAAGAATTAGTAGAACAATCAACAAAATGTAGAGAAGATTTATTAGATACTCCAATTGAAGGAGCAGAAATTGTATTTGTAGACGGATCATCTAAAAAAGACAATTATGGAAAAACACAGACAGGGTATGCGGTAACAACAGTAAATAAAGTATTAAAAGCAAATAAATTACCTCCAAATTATTCAGCACAGGCAGCAGAATTAGTAGCACTAACAGAAGCATGCAAATTATTTAAAGGCAAGAACGTAACAATATATACAGATAGTCAATATGCATATGCGACAACTCACGTATTTGCACAATATTGGAAAAATAGAGGAATGAAGACTTCTACAGGAAAACCAGTAACTCATGCGGAATTATTAACAGAATTAATAAAAGCAGTACAATAACCAAATAAAATAGCTATTTGTAAATGTGTAGCACACAAATCAGGAACAGATGAAGTAACAAGAGGAAATGCAATGGCAGATAAAACAGCTAAAGACGCAGAATACAAAATAAATACATATTCTTTAATGGAAGGGACCCAACTAAACAAAAAAATACTACAAGACATGCAAGAACAAAGCCCTAAAACTGAAATAAACTTATGGAAAAGAAAAGGAGCACAAATAAAAAACGACATATATATGTGACCAGAAAATAAACCAATACTACCACAGAATTTATATAGATACGCAGCAATATTGAGCCATGGTAAATCACATGTCTCAACAGGAGGGATGGTATCTATGATAAATACGCAGTATACAACCTATGGATTTAATAACTACTCAAAAAATTTTTGTAGAAGATGCCTAATATGTGCAAAACATAATCCACAAGGAAATCTTAGACCAATTAGAGGTAAATTTCCAGAACCACAATACCCATTTCAAGAAATACAGATGGATTTTATTCAATTAAATCAAAGTGAAGGTATGAAATATTGTTTAGTAATCATAGATGTGTTTTCAAAATGGACAGAGATATTTCCAACTAGACATCCAGATGCATTAACAGTAGCAAAAGCGTTATGCAAAGAAATTATACCTAGATATGGATTAGTGGAAGTGATCCGATCGGATAATGCTAAACATTTTGTTAATGAAACCATAGAATTAATAGGAAAGAAATTTGATATAAAACTAAAAAACTTCTGTTCATATCACCCACAGTCAGCAGGACTAGTAGAGAGAAGAAATGGTACTATAAAAACCAGACTTAAAAAATGTATGGAAGAAACTAAAAGACCATGGACTAAATGTTTAGATTTAGTCAAGTTAGAATTAAATACTACAGCTATACAAGGGCTAACTCCATTTGAGATATTGTTTGGTAGACCATATAAAATACCACAATTTAAACAAATATGGGAAGATGGGGAAGATATGGACTTAGCTTCACACATGAGAAAAATGTTTGAAAAGCAAAATAACAAACATACTGAAGTAGACCAACCCTGTTCTCAACAGGAAGAAGAGTTAGTGGAACCAGGGGACTGGATCTTGGTGAAAAGCATTAAGAAAAAACACTGGTATACACCTAAGTGGGAAGGTCCTTATCAAGTATTGTTAACAACCCCAACAGCACTAAAAATAGCTGAGAGAGCAACTTGGATTCATCAAAGTCATTGCAAAAAAGTTATAAACTACAAAGATGCCGATAAATCACAGGAATAGAATACCAAAATGGTTAAAGACAGCTATAATGTGTTGGATATTGTTGACATTCCTTGTAATGACATTCCTACTAGTATGGTATCTATGGGAGACACCCATCGTCCAAGGAAATGAGACAAACATCACCACCATTTCCCCAGCAATCCTGCACAGACAAAAAAGACGGATGGGGGGCTTTCTTTCCCCAGAATATATTCCACGCCCATTATCAAAAAATCCATGTGGTAAAAAGGAAGAAGGATACTCTACTGTGTCATATGTTTGTTTTAATACATTGAAATTCATAAGTACGATTCACATACCAATGAATACCCTTTCTATAGGGGGATATAAAGGTGATGAATGGGAAGGTTATACATGGTATATGACTACATCTCATGGTGGATGGGGAGACGTGTTTGCCACCACAGACAAAACGTGGGCTGAAGATAGTTATGGGTGGGAGTCTAAAAATTGGGCTAGAAGACTTAAGATAGAAGTGATTAAAGTGAATGGCAAATTAACTTTAGTAATGCTCTTTAACACAACAGCAGAACCATTAGAAGCAGGAATAGAATCAGGAGGTTATGGTTTTGAAGTACCATGTTATACCTTATTATTATGTATTCATAAATCAGGAGACGACCCATGCACAAAGTTTTTTTTTATGTTCTAACATAACACAGGCTGACTCGACAGAACTGCCTCAGCAGAAGGAAAGTCTAGTGATAGGACCACAAACTTTCACTAGTACAAAGATTAGAATAAATAACAACAACAACGAGCAAAAAACAGATGATTGGTTTCTAATAGCTACAGGAATATCAGGACTCAGCAACAACTGGTTGTTAATGGCGGAACAAGCAGCTAATTCAACACCATCAGACTGTTTAGTATGTTTGGGACCTAGACCAGTTCTGAAAGTAGTCCCTGCACCCATTAACGAGACATGTATAATACCTATAATGACTCACACCAATCCACCAAACTGTTCTGACTTGGATAAAACTTTTCCAGTCACCCAACCTGTAAAGATTAAACCAATATTTGATGCTAAAGTAGCACTTCAAAATTTCACGTGTGTAAATTTCAATGGAACAAAAAACATCTTAGGGAGAATCCAGCAGGAATTTTGTGAAACTAACATTAATGGAGGTGACAACATGAAAGTAATATCCAGATCAGACGTGTGGTGGTGGTGCGGTGAAGACAAGATCTATGAAAAATACTGTCCAATACTTCAGCTCGTTGTGCTTTGATTACACTGATTATGCCAGTGACAGTCCAACCAATGACTGCAGAAGAGATAAGTGCACATTACCAACTTGTGCGTCCAGGACATTTAAATAGAAGGAAGCGAACTAGCCACACCCCGTGGTTAGGAGAGGATGACCCAACCTATATTGACGCTGTGGGGGTCCCTAGGGGCGTGCCTGACGAATATAAATTAGCAAATCAAATAGCAGCAGGATTTGAAAACATACCAGTAGTTGTTGCATTCTTTCCAATTACGCCTAACAAAAATGTAGACAGAATCAACTACATCCACTATAACGTCCAAAAACTTGGCAACTACACCGAAACTGCACTATCTGCTGTACACGACCAACTTAAAGCTACCTCACTCATGGCCTTCCAGAATCGCATAGCGCTCGACATGTTATTAGCCGAGAAAGGAGGAGTTTGTGCAATCTTTGGGGATGTGTGTTGTGCGTTTATCCCGAATAACACCGCTCCCGAAGGTAAACTCACTAAGGCTTTGGATGGCCTAAGAGCTATGAACAAGCGAATGAAGGACCAATCGGGGGTAGATACTTCCATGTGGGATGGCTGGCTGGATGTATTTGGAAAATACAAAGCCCTGGTAACGTCAGTCCTAGTGTCAGTAGCAGTATTTGCAGCAATTTTGACCTTATGTGGGTGTTGTTGTATTCCATGTCTAAGAGCATTAATTAATAGATTAATTACAACTGCCATCTCACCCTTAACACAAGACAAGGAAGTGATGATGCATTTACTGGCAGGTTATGAGGGCACCCTAGCGACACCCATTGACGAAGAAACAGATTTACAAAATGAATTAACTGACTTATTCCAAGAAACAGTCTAAGGATTTAGACACCCTCTGAGTGTACAATAACAATGAACGGGTAACTGAAAATCTGCAAAGAAGAGGTTACACGGGATATAACAAAATTAATAAACAGGAGGGAAATGATGGAATAATTATATATTATTAACTTTTGTGATTCTTTAATTTGTAGAAATGAAGCTTTAAAAGTGCGTGACTTGTGATAATATGTTTTGAGTTACAGAAAGGCCAGATATCCGAGGGGAGACGTATGCAGACAGTTTGGCTCCTCCAGTATCTAAGTCACAGTGACATTGTCCCTGTGAAAGATGTCATATCTGTGACTTATGCAAGTGAAAAAGATCTAATCTCTTGTCTTCCTTTCCTGTGTACAGAATATGTTGGGTTTTTAACACCTATTATTGTCCACATTGGAAACAGAGCAACTTTACTAATTTGGTTAAGAGTGAATAAATAAAAAACAACTGGACTTTTCTGAAATCTTTATTCATTTTTCCACATAAAAACAGACCATCAAACAACACCGTTCAATAAACCATGGCAGAGAAAGGTAAAAACAATCCTAAACATTGCAAATCAAATCGGAAAGAAGCATTTTGCAAACAGAATGAGACTTCCTCCAAAATCCCAGACTTAATGTATTAAGCTTTTATTTTTAGACAAACAGAAAAGCAGAAATGTTCTTCTTAAAATAATACAACCTCATCTTTATCCTCCTTAAAATAATCTTTATGTACCAATCGGAAGCCTTTTTTGGTTTCTTTCTTCATAGACTGTATATATATACACATATTTACGTCTATGATTTGTAATTGCTTTTAAGAATCCATTTTGTGATGTGTTGAAATGTCTGTGTAATGTAACTGTGCTGCTGTCTTGGCCAGGACTCCCTTGAAAAAGAGATTAGTAATCTCAATGGGATTTCCTGGTTAAATAAAGGTTACATTTAAAAAAATATATATATATATATATATATATAAGTGGACAGAGCTAATCCGCGAGCCGCCGTGTTCCAAATTGGAAATGAGCATGGTTTCTTTGTCCGTATTAACCCTCTCAACATGAGCCTTTGGTTTTTATTTCGATATTTTGTCCGTGAATCAAAATGAACATTAAAGGAAAATTAACGTTTTTTTTACAATCTGAGCCTTCTTTCGGCAATAAAACAAGTAGTTTTACTCACCCATAGCAGTTTGCTGTCAATTGGAGCAGTATCGCAGAACTTATGTTGAGCCGTTCTGTTCTACTAATGATCCTGTATCCGTTAACATGGTGCTCGTATCATATGCTCGGGGCATTACTTTGCGGTGTCCAAATAACACAAACTTTAGCACTTTTCAAATCACAGAAGATCGCTGTGTCAGCGTAGACTTTTAGTGGATTCCAAAACGGCCTGAAACCCGATATCCAGCTATAGTTTCATTTGATGACGTCATCAGAGAGGACAGTGCGCATGCGTGAACTCTGTTTTGTAAACACCGCTAGTTTGAAAGAAGCTAACACCGCTCTGAACTTTACTTTTCTGTTGCGATATCGGGTTTCAGGCTGTTTTGGAATCTACTAAAAGTCTACCCTGACACAGCGATCTTCTGTGATTTGAAAAGTGCTAAAGTTTGTGTTATTTGGACACCGCAAATCAGTGCCCCGAGCACCATGCTAACGGATACGGGATCATTAGTAGAACAGAACGGCTCAACATAAGTTCTGCGATACTGCTCCAATTGACACCAAACTGCTATGGGTGAGTAAAACTACTTGTTTTATTGCCGAAAGAAGGCTCAGATTGTAAAAAAAACATTACTTTTCCTTTAATAACAGACCAATGAGCTGTCCTCTTTCACCAAGGTCGCTCCCAGTAGCGTTAGCAACAGGTTTGATTGACAGCGTTGCTAAGTGCCCGCTCCCTGCCAAACCAGAGGTGTGGGAGGGAGGGAGGGGGGAGGGGTACTTTCAACAACCTGGCTCCTGATTGGCTCTTTGGTTACTATGATATGCACGGTCAGAAATCCAAATGTGGAACTCAGCTTCAAAATAGATTCAGACTTGGATTCTTACAGATCCGTTTCATTTTCATAATCAGGAACCTGAAGGGAAAAACAGAGAGATATTATTTATATGTTCATTATAATAATGGTAATATTAGAATAAATCACACACAGTCTACTGTCTTAATCCTATTTGAGTTTTTTCCTGATGAATTCCTCCACTGTCCCACTAACGGCTGGAGCACCTCAAGGTTCAGTCGTAGGTCCTCTACTGTTCTCTCTCCCTGTGTGTTGTCACTGAGCGATATTTATCCAAAAACATCCTGTAATTTCAATTGTTTGCAGATGGTCCCCAAGTCTAATTACCAGTGTCTCCAAAAGGTATCAGTGCAGTATTGTTTAATTTGGTGCCTGATCTTGTAGTTTTTGTCCTTTATTGTAGTAGCACTGAACTGGTAAAGCCATTACAGCTTCATTTCCTTTACTACTATTTCTTTAACACTAATACGTATCCTGCCATTATTTGTTTCCAGAAGTGAAAATAATAATCACTTTGAATCAATAATAAAAGTACAAACTTACACGTTTTCTATTGGACTTTGTTCTTTCTGTGAAAATAAAGTATTTCCATGTTAACAATGGAATAGTATAGTATAGAATTATCTACATATCGTAGTAATGAAAGTAGAAGTATTCGTAGCAGTAGCAGTAGCAGTAGTAGTAGCAGTAGCAGTAGTAGTAGCAGTAGTAGTAGTAGTAGTAGCAGTAGTAATAGCAGCAGTAGCAGTAGTAGTAGCAGTAGTAGCAGTAGTAGTAGCAGTAGCAGTAGTAGTAGTAGTAGTAGTAATAGCAGCAGTAGTAGCAGCAGTAGCAGTAGCAGTAGCAGTAGTAGTAATAGCAGCAGTAGTAGTAGTAGTAGCAGTAGCAGTAGCAGTAGCAGTAGTAGTAGTAGTAGTAGCAGTAGTAGTAGTAGCAGTAGCAGTAGCAGTAGCAGTAGTAGTAGTAGTAGTAGTAGTAGTAGCAGTAGTAGTAGTAGTAGTTTCTTACTGCCGTCTCTGGTGCAGATGGAGACGACCACAGTGGTGATGATCAGTCCAGTCCAGCCCAGAGTCTTCAGCACCAGGAACCAGCTCCAGCCTGAAACAAACAGAACTAAAGGAAGTCCCTGTGACTCAAACTGCTGCTGTTTGAATAAATGTTTAATGACACACTGCGGAACATTACAGGTGAAGCAGAAACATGCAGACGTGGAGACCAGAAAAGTCCCCTGGGACTTACTGCAGAACTGTAGTAGTGGTTAAATACAGTTTTATCTCATATTTACCTTCCTCTGGTTGGACTCTCTCCCCCCTCAGGCTGAACTCTGCAGACACCTGGACTTTACTCTTCTCCTTATACTGACAGGTGAAGGTTCTGCTGTCTGGACTCTGGAGCTCCACTGTCAGATCAGACTCACAGTTCCTCTGTTCTCCAGACAGAACCTCCTGATTCTGGTCCGACCAAACTAAAGTCCCATCTGAGCAGGTACCTCCACTGTATCTCCACAGAGTGCACTGTAAAGTGAGGCTTTGGCTTTCGGGCTCTGGTGGAGCTGGAGACACTGAGATTAAACAAACTGTATTAGACTTTGCAGACAGAACACCTTAATACAGTGTGTACTTAAAGTTTTCAGACCCCTCACATTTTTTCACTTTTTGTTATAATGCTTAATTAGCTAAAATCATTTAAGTATTTTTTTTTTCTCATTAATGTTACACAGTACCCCATACTGACAGAAAAACACAATCGTTGACATTTTTGTAGATTTATTAAAGGTACAGTGTGTAGGATTCGTGGCGCATAGGTGGTGTAGGTACCATGCACTTCCTCTTTTGGCTACGGCAGACCTCGAGGGTCACCCGGGCGCGCCGTAACGCGGACAGCTCGCGTACCAGCGCGCACCCGGCGCTGTGTGAGCTCTCACCGACAACTACAGTATAAATAAAACGCGGTCCCGTTCACCTTTTTTTCTTTTCGCATGAAAACACACATTCCCGATCGTGTACCATGACAATCTACACATCAAATGAAACCTTACAGTCTCCTCTTTTTGACTATGATTCATTTCCCGGCACATCAATCACTCCCTGAGCACATGGGGCTTTTATAAGCACAAAATGAGGTTTGTTACTAAGCTTACCTTTGAAGACTCTGGACAGGTCAAACTCAGTATTTCACCATAAACTTGGTCTCAATTTGTCCGTAAGGATCCAGCGAATAAAATCCAGTAAAACAATTTAGTCCAAAACACGTGTTAGATCCATTACGACGTCTGATCCGGCAGCATGCTTGTGTTGTTTACCCAAAACCACGAGCCTTGCCGAAGGCGAAGGCGGAGCCCAAATGTCCTTCTGCGGCTCTCGTATTCAAAATGGCTGCCTCTGCATGGGGAAGATCCCCCTTTTATGTGACTATATCTAAGTCCAAAAGAATTCTTTGATTTCATGATGGAAGTGAAAAGGCTTGGAAAACAATGTATTTTTGAATGGGTATCTTCAATTTCGGTAATTAACGGATAAAAATCTTACACACTGTCCCTTTACAGACCCTTTGCTGTGACGCTCATATATTTAACTCAGGTTCTGTCCATTTGTTCTGATCCTCTTTGAGATGTTCTACACTAGGCATGGGCAAACTACGGCCCCGGGGCCATATGCGGCCCGTTAAGTTTTTTAATCCGGCCCGCCGAACTTGAAGAAATTATACTAATGAACCTTGTTAATGTTTTATGTTTTAATTTCCCTGCAATTCTGGCGTTTTCCAACAGCTGGCGCACTAGATACATTGACCTCTGTAAAAATGAGCTAAGAAAAGAAAAGTGGACAGAGAATGTTGAGTGTTTGATAAGGAGTGGACAAGTAAATATTTTTTCAGTGAATACTTATCAGCTGCTGTATGCCTGATATGCCAAGAGACTGTAGCAGTTTTAAAGAATATAATATCAGCCGTCACTTTGCCACAAAACATGCTAACTATGCTAGCAAGCAGTCAACGAAAGAACGAAAGAACGTGAAGGAGAACAGAACTTTCAGTGCTTTAAAACAGTAACTGTTAGTAATTAAAAAAAGCTGTATTTTATTAATTACATTTTCTGTGTTTTAAGACATTTCAATAAACAGCTAAATACCATAGAACTTGAAAGATGGACATTTTGTTGTAATGCTTTTATTCATTTTTAATTGAAATAAAGCACATGTTTTCTACATATCCCATGTTATTTTTTGCTCTTATGAGGTGGATTACTTAAACACTAAATCCACCTGCTCCTGCTCCGGCCCTTCTGTCAAATTTTAGAATCCTTCGTGGCCCACGAGTCAAAAAGTTTGCCCACCCCTGTTCTACACCTTCACTGGAGTCCAGCTGTGATTGATTAAAGTGATTGGATTGATTAGGAAAGCCACACACCTGTCTATATAAGAGCTCACAGCTCACAGTGCAGGTCAGAGCAAATGAGAATCATGAGGTCAAAGGAACTGCCTGAAGAGCTCAGAGACACAACTGTGGAAGGCCCAGATCTGGACAAGGTCACAAAAACATTTGTGCTGCACTTAAGGTTCCTAAGAGCACAGTGGCCTCCAGAACCCTTAAACGGAAGACGTTTGGGACGAGCAGAACCCTTCCTAGAGCCGTCCGGCCAAACTGAGCGATCGGGGGAGAAGAGCCTCGGTGACAGAGGTAAAGCAGAACCCAAAGATCACTGTGGCTGAGCTCCAGAGATACGCTCGGGAGATGGACAAAGTTTAGGAAAGTCGACAATCACTGCAGCTCCACCAGTCGGGGCTTCATGGCAGAGTGGCCCGACGGAAGCCTCTCCTCAGTGAAGACACATGAAAGACACATGGAGTTTGTAAAAAACACCTGAAGGACTCCAAGATGGAGAGAAATAAGATTTTGTGTCTGATGAGACCAAGATAGAAGTTTTTGTCCTTAATTCTAAGCGGTTTGTGTGGAGAAAACCAGGCCCTGCTCATCACCTGTCCAGTACAGTCCAACAGTGAAGCATGGTGGGGGGGGCATGGTGGTGGAGCATCAGGCTGTGGGGGGGGGGGGGGGGGGGGATGGTGGTGGGGCATCAGGCTGTGGGGGTGTTTTTCAAAATGACCTGAAAATGTCTCCACCAACGTTCACCATCCAACCTGACAGAACTGGAGAGGATCTGCAGGAGGAACGGCGCTGTGTGGACATTAATGAGAAAAAATGAACTTAAATGATTTTAGCAAATGGCTGCAATATAACAAAAACTTGACAGATGGAACAATAATTTTTGAGGTCTTTATTTATTGTGGGGACTTTTTCTTTGTACGTGTGAGACATGTTTGGTTATTTTTCTGCAATAAGATATGATTTAAAGGCCCATATGTTGTTTCCTTGTCACAAACAGACCTGAAGTTTGGTTTTGTTTCATTCACACGTTTAACACACAAACCTGCAGATTTAGAGCTCTTCTCTCAAACTGAAAACACTCTGTTCCACAATGTGATGTCATGTGGTGATACAGGAAGAGCTCCACTCTGATTTTGGACTCCATAAACCGTCTACAGGATCATTTGGATCATTTCAGCCCTAGAAATTGCCAATCTCTACTGAACTAAAGGTAAAGGAGCTGTTAACTTAAACTACAGCTTCAAGACGAGAAGAAAACTCGTCAGGGAGGCCGACAGCAACACTGAAGGAGCTGCTGGAAATGGTGACAAGTCCTGGCTGTGTAGAACATGTGACAACCTCCCGTCTTCTTCATACGTCTGGGCCATGGGGTAGGGCGGCAAGACGGAAGCCTTGAAATCTCCCAAACACGTGGGAAAATGTGTTATGGTTTGATGAAACCAAGGTTGAACTTTTTGGACATAATTCCAAAAGGGATATTAGGTGCAAAAACACGTACAGTGAAGCCTGGTGGAGGCAGCAGCTTTGGGGCTGTTTTTCTTCAGCTGGAACTGAAGCCTTAGTCAGGGTGGAGAGAATTATGAACAGTTCCAAACACCAGTCAGTGTTGGCACAAAACCTTCGGCCTTCTGTTAGAAAGATGAAGATGAAGAACTTCATCTTTCAGTACGACAAAGACCCAAAGCACACATCTAAATCAACAAAAGAACGGCTTCACCGGAATAAGACTGAGGCTGTGGAACGGCCCAGCCAGAGTCCAGACCTGAATCCCATCGACCATCTGTGGGGTGATCCACGATGATCGGCTCCTACCCAAAAACACTGAGCTGTAATAAAAGCCAAAGGTGCTGCAACAAAGTGTTAGTTTAAAGGTGTGTGTATTTATGCAACCAGGTTATTTAAATTTTTTATTTTATGTTTTCCCCTTCAAAGATTTCAGTTTGTTGTTCAAACAACACGATATCAAAATACTTGGGTAATTTACTTACTTTAATACTTTTATTACTTAACTTCAGTTGAATTAAAGCCACAGCGATAAACACTGTTGAGGTGAGAGGACATTTCAGAGCAAATGTCTTCTGTATTTGAGACAAGAGCAGCAAATCAGCAGCTCTGATTGGACAGAGAAATGATCTGTTGTGTTGTCGGGCGAACCACTGATCCACTGACTCACTGGTCACAGAGCAGTGTCCATCATGCAGTGTTTTGATCGGCTCTGACTGGATGAGGAGTGGGAGCTTTTGTTGGTCTGTGTGCTTGAAAAGTGAATACAACTGTATCTGATGGAAACTTTAAAAATGACTCACCAGTGAGGACGCTCAGATACACAATTGTGTCTGCATCAGTTGTACCCTTCAGACGACAGAGGAATAACCCAGAGTCTTCTTTAGTGACATTCTGAACACTGAGAGAACAGTCTGAGTTCAGGGTCAGTCTGGAGTCCCGGACCTTTCCTCCAGAGACTTTAGTGATGGATGATGACGGGATTTTATAGTGACTCCATTCCACTTCAGAACATTCGGGACCATGATGACTGAGTCTCTTACAGGGCAGAGTGGTGTTTTCTCCTGCTCTGGAGAAATGATAGATTTTTTCAATTTCTGATCTGACTCCTGCAAAAAAGAAAACATTATGCCATAAAACAGAGTAACCAGTACTAGTAGTGGTCAGTATAGGCTATATTTTATTCTTTCTTGAATTTCCAGAGCAGTCACTGATCATTCAGAAACTTGTTTTGAGGCTGATATTATTACACAGATGGACATTTTCTCATTTCATACAGAACATTATTGTAACTTGTTAGTGAAATATGATGTGTGGTTCTGAATACAGAACATCGTGTATCTGCTCCTACAGTCACACCAGTGTCTCTTTATTGTCTCTAGTCTATACAATACTTCATGTGCATATGGCAGGTTAGACTCATTTCACTGAAAACATTGAAAATTAAACTTTGGGAAGTTTATCATTTTACTTCCTGGTTGGACACAGAAATGTGACATAAACAGGTAATTAGCAACCATAATGTTAACAAGGGTCAAATATGATTAAACTAAAGTCATTCCTGTACCCCTGTTTGTTTTCTTCAGTTTAACTTCCTGTCTTATCGTTTTCCTCGCCCTGTCTCTCTCCTGGGCCTTTCCCTTTGCCCGAACACTTGGTTTTGCCCCATTTACACGTACACTGGTATTTTTAAAAACGGACACATTTCCCTTTGTTTGTACCCATCTTTTACACGCAAACGACAAATTCACCTCTGAAAACAAATCTTTCTAAAAACTCCGGCTAGAGTGGAGATTCTGGAAAACTCCGGTTTCACGTTTGCGTCTAAAGTGAGATAAACAGTTTTAGGAGCTGACGCACCGAAAGTGTGATTCTGATTGGCTTACAGAGCGTTCTCCTTCATTTTCAGAGGCGAATTCGCCGTTTGTGGCCATACCTGCTTGTCAAAGCCTGATCTCGTCAGAACTCAGAAGCTCAGCAGGGCCTGGTTAGTACTCGGATGGAAGTCCGCTGGGAATTCCAGGAGCCACAAACTGTTGTTGTGTCCTTAGGCAAGACACTTCACCCACATTGCCTAGTATGAAAGTGGAGTGTGTATGAGTGTTGGAGGTGGTCAGAGGGGCCGATGGCGCAGATTGGCAGCCTCGCTTCTGCCCCAGGGCAGCTGTGGCTACAGAAAGTATCACCACCACCAAGTGTGGGGTGAATGAACAATGAAGTGTAAAGAGCTTTGGGTGTCATGAAAGGCGCTGTATAAATGCTATGAATTATTATTATTATTAAAAGATGGGTACAAACGAAGGGAAATATCTGTTTTTAAAAATACCTGTACATACCTAATACATGTAAACGGGGCCTTATTTTGGAAAACGGAGGGAGAGAAATATTTGTTTCTCAACATACCCGGCTACGTGTAAATGTGCCTAAAATGATCCAGCCCCAGATGAGAGGGGCTGATGAAGCCCTGCACCACGAGGAAGGTGTTAAAACTAAATGCTACTGAAATAAAATGTGCATTTATATGGGTCAGTTTTGATCTGAACTGTGAAAAATATACCTTATTATAAAGCCCCTGTAGCTTATATAACATTTACGTTACGTTGACATTGATATTTATTGATATTGAATTAATGTCTGGTTTGATTAACATTAGCTGCAGAAATCCACTTCTGCCGTCAGTCTGGAGCTTTGTCTTTGATAATGTGAACATCCCAGTGCAACAACAATCCACAACCTCTGAAACTCCCATAAAGTGTGTTCATTTTGACCCAAACCATTAGTTACTTTTGGAGTTTTCAGCCGTGACCACTGCCGACTGACCCTATTGAACGAAGTTAAAGAGACACCAGAATGAACTCGTTCACAGTTCGTTCATCAGGCAGTAATACAGAGCGTTCAGTTCACGTTCGCCCAAAATATGAACGCGTTCATGAACTATCGTTCAGTGAACGAGTTCAGGTACAACACTGTACGTCTTAATGACCCGTATGCGTTAAATGCAGGTGAGGTGTAAATGACGAGAAGAAACATCTCAAACTTCAGTAGCCGAACATCCACTCATACCTGATCGATACACCTATCCCCACCTATCACCTATCATTCAGTAATACACAGGATAATATGTTAAGTCAAAGTCACCTGTATTGTTCTTCACCTGTACTAGTGCAAGACAAACAGAAACAATAACAATACAATAAGGAATAAAAGCACAATAATAATAATATAATATGAAATATATTGAATGAAAAAGAGAGAAAAAAAAAGAAGATAAATGTAAAAAATACATTTAAAAATATTAGCGGTAAACCAGCTAATCTAAAACATGGAGTGGCTTCTTCATGATCTCAACTCGCACATTTGGCAAAAAAAAAAAAAAAAGCTTCTAACGTGATTTTCTCCTGTTCGTTCTGATTGACTTGTGGTGGGTGTTGCCATGGTCGGTCACATAGCGGCAATATCGGTGCACTGTAATTGAATACTAAGGCATCCATTATTTTAGTGATTGGTAATCCCTTCCCCCACTACGGGGGATGTCGCGCTGTTTTTCCTCATTGCGTTAAACTTCAGCAAGAGAGAAGCAGCACGCAAACCACTCTTGTGGTTCTTTTCCTTGTTTTCAGGTGAGGAGTACCAAATGTTACGTATCAGTAATATGCATATTGTTCTGGAATTTAAAAATAGCATATTTTTTAAAATAGCATGTTGAAGTGAGGCTCGGGAGATGTTTGTTGCTTTATTTTTAGAGGTTGGACCTGACATTTTCACTAAATGAAAATGCTGTAAATCATTAGCCAAATGAACCAAAACACTTCACATATAAACTCCAGCTGTATTATTATATTTTACTCATTAGCGGAAAAAATTACATGAGATTTTTTTTTTTTTTTTGCATGTTTTATTCACATTGTCTCATAAATGACCATTTCTCTAGAATCTGACCATCAAATCAAACTCTCTGATAGAGTCAAGTTAAAGCCATAGTATGTCACTTTTTAGCACCAGAAAATAAATTTAAATAAACTCGTACCTGGCCTTTTGGTCTCCAAACTATAATGAAAACTACTTTTACTTTTGAGTCCATCTGAAAAATGTTTTGGAGTAGAACGTACACATACCTGCTCTCAAATGTACTGAAGTAAAAGTACAAAGTATGTACTTTAAAATCTACTTAGGTAAAGTACAGATACCTACAATGTGTACTTAAGGACAGTACTTTACTGCTTTTACTTTATGTTCCACCACTGCTCGTTATTATTTTAGTCCAGACCGGGGCATTGTCCAGCTCCAGGGCCACATCCGGCCCTTTGGTCGACTCTGACCGGCCCCTTTAAGCTCATTTGGAATCACAAAATAAACATATTTTATCATTTTACCTCCTGCCTGGACTAAAGCTGCTGCTTTTATTTTACAGGTGTTTTTTTAATGATTTTTTGTAAGGCAGCCTCACTTTTTCATTGCTTAGTCGTAACATAAACTCTCACCAGTGCGTCTAAACACTGCAAATGACCTCTTTTATATCAAGAAATACAATTAATATTATACAGAATTGAGTATTTTGGCCCAGAACTCCATAATATTTTCTGTTTCTCATGTGGCTCCATGGAGAAAATGCCCACCTGTTTTACACGACTAAATTAAAACTACAGAAGAAAAAATCACAAAGTCTTACCTTCAAACTGATGCAGGAAGATTAAAATCAAGAAACAAGAATATTCTGAGCAAACCATTTTTACTTTAGTCCGGTTCATTTGAGTTTTCAAGTCGAGCTTCTTCCTCTTTCTGGTTATTTTTTGTACTAACGACATCCTTTCACGCCCCCATGAATCTGACACTTCTGAAGATGTGAAAAAACAGTTTAAAGTGTAACTAATGCAAACGCACGTATGTTTTTAGGGTTTATATATTGTGCAAACTCATTCCAAACTTTAAATGTGGATTTTTGTGTAATTATCAGTCCTATCAACACAAAATAAAAACTGTAGTGATCCTGACACTCTGCTCTTTATGAAGCATAGACATAATCAATATTGTCTATAAATATTTGACTGTATTTATATATAAAGTCCACATGTCTATGTTTTCAATAACATGGATGAAAATCAAATCAAAAATTGAGATCGGGGGTAAAAAATCGTGATTCTTTTTACAAAAACTGGACACTCAACTTAACAATCCTGATGCGGTGCAGTAGTTTCATGAACGGGATGCACACTGATTGTGTTCGTGCTCTGAACGGGGAGTGATTTAACACAGGGAGCAAAGGGAGTCCGAACCCCTGACCTTAAACACTGCTCCAGCGGGACGATGGCGAGGCGGGAACCCGGCACCCACTGAACAGTTCAAACACGGGTCCAAACGAAACAAACACTCCGACACCCGGGAATCCACAACGGCAGGAACGTCAATAAGTTCGGAAAGTAAAGTTCCTGTAGCTTAACGAGTCTAACTGACGACATAAGACAGAGTCCGGTTTGCTCTTTGAGCGGCTGTGAGTTGTTTCGTTTTATAACAGTGTCTTGTTTTGTTTAAGTGAGAGACCTTTCACCTTGTCTCTTTTCTGGTCTTTCTAAGTGTGTGAAACTGCCCATTTGTTCCTGTCCAGTTGTCTTCCATATGTTGTTTATGGAGTTCCCAGGAAGCTAAAACTGTGGGAAGTTAATTTTATCACTGTTTACGGCAAGCAGATGTTTAAGCTAAAAGCCATGTGTTCAGTACATTTGTTTTCTCTTGCCTATATAAGAAGAGGTTCTCTCTGCATCAAGTTGTGAGTAAGATGTAACCAGTGCCATGTAAACCAACTGAATTGACTTCGAATTAAACCCTGTGTGTCAGATCTCCGGCTGAAGTCTCCTGAATTCAATTCCCTACAAATTTGGTGGAAGGATGCGGGCAGAATAGGAGCACAATACAGCTGGGAGGAAACGACAGGAGCTGCTCACCCGAAAGTCACAGAAAACCTACGGCATAAGAGCGCGCGCCACAAACAGGTACAGACGGATGCCTTTTCTAAAATACTGTCGAAATTGGTCAGATTAAATTTTATTATGACGTAATGAATATGGGACGGGAAAAGATTTTTTAGGTTTACGTAAGTGAGCACTGTTTTTTAAGTTATTTGTTGCTTTTGTTGTATGCGCGATGAAATAAGTTTTGGAAATAAGTTTTGGAAATAGGAAATAAGTTTTGGAAATAAGTTTTGGAAATAGGAAATAAGGAATAGGGCCCGGGAGTTTTTTAATAAAATACGTATAAAAACCCTTAAAAAATACATCTTTAATTCGTTTTATACGAGTTAATAGTAGATCTACATGTGTAACTAGAGCGCACTAAAATTGTGCCTGTTCAAATTGAACAAGAACATTTACGGCTGTAGAATATATTTTTGTGATCAGACGTAAGAATGTGGTATCACAGTATATGCGTGTTGTTTCTTATTCAGTTGAGCTTTGCAGAAGTTATCAAACTCAGATCAATAATCCACACTAACTTGGATTATTCCCAAACAGAGTATGATATTGTATGTCATTGTAAGATTGCAAAGGGAACAGTATTGCAAATTGGAATTGTTTCTAAGCCCTGTGATGATGAGCAGTTAAAAGAAGGGGTGGAATTAGTATATCAAAAAATGCTGCTACCTGCTAATGCTACTTTGTCTATACGTTATGGAAGATTTTCCAAAATCTGTGAAAAATTGAATGATACTCTGTTATGGGATGTCGATTTAGTAGAAGCCAAACTGTTGTGTAAATGGGTCAACAGACCAAGATTTAAATTTGGGTGTAGATGTAATACCGTCTCATATGAAATAGTGGAGATGATGAGTAGTGATGATATTTGTGAAAATATAATAACAGAGGCAAATGTGAGCACTACTCAGAAAAAGGTGACTGCTCTAGTCACAATGCTAAACGATATCTCATTGGACAGAGAAAGTAGCATTCTTATTAATAGATCAATAAGTAATGAATATGAATCTGAGTCTAATATAACTAACAATAGCTTGTTTGATATTCGATCCATTGCGAATAAATTTAATATGTTTGTGAAAAGAGTTACATCTTCAATGGGAATAGCTGCTGAGCAAATTCAGCAAATTCATTTGGACACTGTAATTAAAAAATTTAAAACTGAAATAGTAAAAGAAATAACCAAAACTGTTAACATAACAAAGGCTTTATGTTCATCCAATTCATCTAAGCTGGCTAAAATTTTGCGTGATTTAAAAATGGAATATGAGCTATCAAATTTTAAATTACAAGTTACTCTTGCTACGGGTGTTGTTTTGGGTTTCTTAATTTGATGCATTGTCTTGGTGACGGCTGTGCTGATGTGTATACGTTTTCCAAAATTTCCTGAAGTAGTTCTGCCAGTCTCCGATAATTCTTTGTCTCTGCACAGTTGGGATGATGAATTCAGTGTGGAGGAAAATTCAAGTGTTTAATTGAGATCATTTAATGGCACTGTATGATGGCTCTAATTGTGTTAAAAATGGTTAAGGTGAGTGAAATTGAGTGAATGAGTGGCCGTTTTGAACGAGTATGTGAAGTTTTACAATAAGCATTTGATGTACTAATAGGATTTATGCAAGCTATTTTCGTTGTGTTGGAATTACAGAGGATAATTGTGTTGGAAAATAAGTTACAGAAAATATTAGATTGGATTGAAAGAATCGACTAGTATGTCTGGACCTTGTATATAGAATGTTAAAAGTTAAATTCCTGAAATAGCTTGTATGAATGCTATTATAAAAAGTAAAGCTGCAGAAGACAGACAAATGATTGGAGATATTGTGACATTTTTTAAATAAAATAAATACATTACACTTACAAAAATTTGGTCATTATTTACAAAACATCATTTGAAAATCCTTATTTATGACAGTATGCAGTCCGTCTGTAGTTCGGGCTAGGTTTTTGCAGGAAAATTTGTAGTTAAAAACACTGGAGTTAAATGTTGCACCACGCTTATCGTAAAACATGTTGCAGCATATCTATGGTGGTAGTGCACGATTATCTTTCATTTCGGCTTTTCATATGATTTACAGTTCAAAACGTGATTAAAAGTATTGATTGTTTGATCTTAAACAAATAGATATTTTTTATCCAGTAAATGCTGCTCACTTCGCTTTGTGGTCCTGCGTGTTTCTGCTTTATTACGCTGTTTCCCTAAGGTTGTAATAGTTCTTGAGCGAATCTCATAGTAGATATTTGTTCGTTTAAGGCTGATGTAAAAACCCAGACAGCTCAGTGTAATAGATGTAGTGATGTTTCTTAAATAGACTCGGTTTCTGTAGGAGTAATGTTATGTTGGCTCGTGCAGTACGTCTCGCTAATTATTTCGTGTAAAACACGTGGGAGCGCATTGGTTCCACTCGCATGTGAAGTATAATTTTAAAAAAATCAATCTTTAATTAAGATACATTATTTTGAACTGTAAATTTAAATTGATTGATTTAATTGATTATTCTTGTATATCTAGTTTCTAGATTGGGTCAAATTTTAAAATTATATAGAGTAGAATTCTAGAATTGATTAGTCTTTTAAAATTTTAAGTATAAATAAATTATTACCGCTTATATTTTGCTTATAAATTACTCGTTATTTTAGATAATTTGTGTGAGTTAAAAATTTATTTGGTTTCATTCTCCTCTCTCCCGGAGTATGTGGGTGCTCGTGAAATTAAGTCAGCTGGCCTTTTGTATGTGTGCTTGTGTGCGTGTGTGACACTAGGGTGCGGTATGAATGTTTGTTATGGTTGTAGGTTTTGTTTGTGGTTTAATAAAGATATATGGGTTATTGTTCAGTGCCATTGGTGATTAAAATATTAACTAATTAATTATACAAATTAATTTGGAAAATAGTAAATGCATATTAGATTGTTAAAACTATTTTGGAAAATGATTTCAAATATATGTACAGCTTGGATGAGGTGAATTTACAGTATTTAGATTTTCGGGCTAATATGTTAATTTTGGTAAAAAATAAAAAATTCCAATCTGTAATAAGAGGTTCTTGCTTTGTTTAATGTAATATCAAAAAAATATAAAATTAATTAAAACATTGTTTAAATTTATTTTATTTTTGCAGAATCTCAATCTTCAAGCTACAACTGGGAATATTCTGCGGGAAGCGAAATATGACTGAAGCTCACGCATTCTAAAATTTCGACAAAAGCTGTAGGTGACTACAGTTGATTAAACAGGTGATTAAAATTAATTACCTAAGTTCAAAGAATTTGAACCTTACTAATATTTTTTGATGTTTATATTGATAAAATATACTCTAAATTTAAATGCATTTAAATTTGAATTACTTCAGCAAAGTGTAATAAAATATTGTATTTTGATGGGGTAATTTTGGTTTCAAATACTATCTAAGTTTTTTCTAGAGATCAGGCTAAGGACAGAGAGTGATAGCGGGGGATCAGTCTTCCTAAAAATCTACAGGTAGATAGAGAATAATTAGTAATTTCTTAAATAGTGACCTACTTTATCAATATAATTGGTTAGGCGTTTTAAAAAACAACATTCAATTGGTAATAACTAATTAATAGATAAAGAAAATTATACCAAAATGTCCCAGTTCATTACGTTAGATCAATTGCGGCAGTATTGGAAAACAAAGGTGTTGGAAGAGGAGCCAAACCCAAGAAGAGCCCAAGCAAACCAAGCACTCATTCTAGACATAATCAAAAAATATGTCAAAAAAGGAATGCTTCATCCGGGGAAGGACGCTATAGCGCCTACGGAGGCACAATGGAGAAATATTAAAAACTATTATAAGGAAAAGATAAAGCAGTGCAATTTGGAGTCCGAACATAGTACTATGCTAAGAAAAATAAACCAAGTAAAGATACAGAAGCACAAGAACGAGATGAAACGCCAATTAAAAATACAGAAGTATGAAGAAGAGATGAAATTGATTTAAAAAATGCATAAGTGGGCGAAGGAGATGATGGAAATGCAGGAAATGAGAGATTTGTCTTCTGTTCTGGTTCTTAAGCCAAAGGAGAAAAAGGTGGTCCTAGAAGAAGACCTTCTGAAGGAAGTTCCATGAGAACCTTCTGTGGGAATATATCCAAATCTTGACAAATATGTGGCACCACACAGATATCCCACACGCTCTAAATCTGAAAATTCTGGAGAAGAGTCGGAAGAAGAAGAGAAAGAAATGAGGAGCAGTAAACAACCAAGAAAGAAAGCAATTAAAAAAGCAATTCAAAAGTCATTACATCAGAATGAAGCAGATAATTCAGATGTTCCTCTACTTGAGACTAAATCACACTGTCCTGTAGATGCACCGGAAAAAGAAAAAAGATGGCAGCCTGAGATGTTAAGAGAACTTGCTCCTCCGCCATATTCAGGTGATATCCGTGAAGATCCAGGGGCAGTAACACCCTCTGCTTCTCTAAACACATGGGAACAAGCTTCGTGCGTGACACCAAGAATGACACACAAGGTACTTGGAGGAGAGTTAGCGCTTATATCTGTGGAGCCACAACCAAGAGAACTTGAAGAGAAAATGGAATTGATTCAAACCCAGGTGTCGGCATTGACTCGGATGATGGAGATTGATAAAAGATCCAAGCAAAGTAATGAAGAGGAACATATGAGAAGATTAGAACAAGAGCTTAACCAAGAGGGAATACCGGGATCCAGTAAAAGTTGGACGCCAAGGTCAACAAAGAGTCAAGAAGAAGAGGACTTGGAAAAAGTGTCAGTGGAGCATGAAGATGAATCCTTTGCAGTTGAAGGATATTTTAATGGAAATGTTGAACAAACTGAATATAAAGAGGCATATATTAATGGCATAGTTAATCCCATACCACAGGAATCAAAGAAGTCTACAGGTGTCTTCCCAATAAGGTTAGATGGTCAACAGGTGGTCTATCAACCCTTCTCATTAAAGGATTGGAGTGCTCTAATGCTTAATCTCCCAAAAATAAGTAAAGGTGGTGTCCCATGGCTAAGAGCTTGTTTAAAGAAACCGCTGGTGATCGCTTGTGTTGGGGAGATATTCAAGCTGCTCTGATTAAAGTTGCTGATGAAACTGTCGCCGAAAACATCAAAAGAGCCATAGAAGGAAAATTGGGAGGAAGGCTACGTAATAACCATGCTATTCATATTTTCCGTGAAGCCCTAGAGGGAGAACTTAAAGAACGATATCCTACTATGGTCACAGAGGAATTGTTGAGTATGCAAATGAAGGACAATGAAGATTATTACAGCTACAAGCAACGTGCTACAAATCTATATCACGACACAACTGGAGAACGAATTGAGGTCGGCACTGGAATGTCGTTTATGTTCCGCTCTACTCTGGTGAAAGGTATGCCTACTGTGGTTCAAGAAGCACTTCAAAATGTGATGGGCCTCTACAACAAAACAGAAGATGAATTTGATGCTCATTGTAATCATCATATAAATAAATGGCTAAAAGACAAAAAAGCTACTGAAGAAAAGAAGCAAGAATTGGAACTTGCCACAATAAAATTACAATTGGCAAAATACCAGGGTGAACTTAAAGACAAGAAAAAAGATAAAAATGCAAAAATAATGAGCATACAAGCGGACTCTGATCAAGAAGATATGTTATCTGCTACAAAACAACTAACAGCTGCAATCAAGTTGATGATGAATACACAACAACCGCAAGAAACAATGACACTTAATGCTCAGCCAAATCAATCTATGTCAACGCCAAATGTGCCGGTTATGATCTATTGACTTCCTGCGCCCGTCGTCATAGTTGCTGGTCCCGTGCCGAAAAATGATGGGCGTAGCCATTTTGGCAGTAATCGCGTCAGTAGATTGGCAGACACTGACTGGTTGTCACGGTGAAGGAGGACGAACTTGACAGGATGGTAGACAACTGTTGTGCTCCAGGTTGTCGAAACAGACGGGGCAAGAAGAAAGGAGGATTAGCTCTATCATTTTATCGCATCCCAAAAGATGCTGCGAGGAGGGAAAAGTGGATAAGTGCTATCAAAAGAGCCAGGAGCCATCAGAAGAAGACTGAAAGGTGGGACCCGCCTGCCGTAGGATTTCGTTTGTGCAGCGAACACTTCATATCAGGTGGGTGACGGTACAATGTTAGAAAACATTTCTGGAAGTTTAATTTTACCTAAGAACTTCAAGATCAAAGATCAAAAGATCAAAGATCAAAGATCTTTGAATCATAGCACCCAGTTATTATAATTAGTGGACACCGTGGCGTCCCTTTTTTACTTTTTACTCAACAAGGTTCAGGCGCAGCCTAGCCAGTTAGCAGTAGCTTGTAGTAAGCTAGTGGTAAACAACCCCCTGTTGACATTCCTTTTTATTTTGTAGGGAGAAAGAGTGATAACCCTTTAAGTCCAGACTTTGTGCCATCGATTTTTGGCTATCTTCCGTCTCCAGAGAAGAGGAGACGGACAGCTAGACTGGAGGTGTTCAACAGGAGGCAGAAGGCGAAAATATCGAAAATGGAGCAGGCAAAGCTAACTGCAGAAGCCATCCGTGTAAGGTGGGTAAAACTAGTTGTTAAATCAAGCCCCCGTCTGATTGATTATTTACATGTTGGGTCTACTTGTGATCTGTGTTCAAAAAGTTAGCTGCCAAGATGTGGTTATAAAGAAAAGCGCCACACCAGTAATTTAATGAAGGAATAGCATATGATTTGCTTCCATGAAACATGTCAAACAGTAAACGTGTAAACATGTCATTGTCATCAGTATTTTATGCATGATTTGCTGGTTCTGTGTTTCATCAGGGCATCAATTGATTGTCCCCAAAACAATGCAGCAACAGAAGACCAAACCACAGAGCCCTCCATCACAGAAAACCAAGTCATAGAGCCCCCCATCACAGATCCTTTGGAAGACTCAGGTGATGAAGATCCTGTCCAGCCTGATCCAGCAACACCACCTTGCACCTCTGAAACCTGTAGTAAGCACATCCAGTCTCTTGAGCTAGAATGCCAAGCTCTAAGGACTGAAAATATGTTGTTAAGGGACAAAATAAATAGAAAGACCCTGACAGAGCTTAGTTTGCAAAATGATGACAAAAAGGTGAATACCCTCACTGGGTTAGCAACCTATACATGTCTTATGACCATCTTTCAATGTTTGACTCCATTTCTCAAACTTAGAGCATCAATAACATGTTTTCAACAATATATGTTGACTTTGATGAAGCTGCGAATGAACTTGACTTTTGACTTTTTAGGTTTTTATTTTGCCATTGATCCAACTACTGCCTCCAGACACTTCAAACACTGTGTTAATTTGATTTATTGTAGACTGGTGCCAAGTCTAGTGGTGTGGCCTGATAGAGAATCTTTAAGAACATCTCTTCCATATGTATTTAGAAATGGTGGCTACGAGAAGACTGTTTGTATCATAGATTGTTTTGAAATATTTCTAGAGAAACCAAGTAGATTGCGACCCAGTGCACAGTGTTACTCAAAATACAAATCACATCACACCATGAAATATTTAATTGCCATTTGCCCTCAAGGTTCAATTTCTTTCATTTCTAATGGATGGGGAGGTCGCACCAGTGATAAATTCATTACAGAACACAGTAATTTTTTACCTAATATTCTCCCAGGGGATATTGTTTTGGCAGACAGGGGCTTTCTGGTGAAAGAGGCTATTGAAAGATGTCTGGCTGAATTAAAAATCCCAGCATTTACTCGTGGGAAAGCACAGTTAGATCCTGTTGACATAGAGAATACAAGATCCCTAGCCTCTTTAAGAATTCACATTGAAAGAGTCATAGGAGTACTTCGTCAGAAATATACTATCTTACAAAGCACTGTGCCAATAACTTTCACAGAAATAGAGACAGAAAATGATGTCACTTATCTTGATAAAATTGTAAGTGTATGTTGTGCACTAACAAATGTACCAGATTCTGTGGTGCCCTTTGAGTGAATTTGTGTGCCAACTGAAAATAAACCTTTATGATGGCTTCTCACTTGTTTGTTGTGACTACTTTTCTCACACACTAGATTTGAGTGATCTATCCATGTTTTATGCTCGTCACAGATACTGCTACAGACAGAAGAGAACAACATTGTGGCATTGTGTTTACCAAGATTTCCACCTTTAACTCAATCAGGTTTTAAAAGGTGACTATGCTAGTCTCGTTAAAGGGTGAGACAACCCAGATGTTAAAACACAATTTTCCCCGACAGGTTCTGGATGATAAAGGACGACACAGCTGTTACACATACAATTTTTTATTATCTTCTTACTGTGCAACCATGCGTACATCGGAACAAGTTAGTAAGACTAAGTAATTAAGTTTTTTTTTTGGCATTGAGTAGTTTCCTACAGCTTGGACACAGCCACTGTTTTGGTACCCTTTTCAGCTGGAGGCAGGTTTGGTGGAACCTCTTCACGGCACAGAACCCTGAGGCACAAATGAGCATGTTCCCTGCCGCAGGTGCACGGCAGTAGCACCACTGTTGCTGGGGATCGGTGTCAGCAGTTGGTTGTTTAGGTGCAGAAAACCATTTTCCTAACAACTCTGGGATAATACATTTTGTGAAGAAGGCACGAGCGAGTTCAAGTTGTACTTGAAAGAATTCTGAGTCGAATGCAATGCGTTCTACGAAGAGTTCCTTTTCCGTCCACAGAATAAAATCACAGTAATCACATTTTGTGACAAATAGCTGCATCTGGACTTGGTAGAAGTATGGATGGTCTCGCTTGACTTCAATTTTTCCTTCAAGATTTTTTTCCAGGCAAAAGTGTCCAACAGAATGTACAGCTTCACTCACAGACAGGTCCTTTGCTGAAAATGGGCATTTGATTTCTATTACCCCTGTGCCACAGCAGCTACAGGACACATACCCATCAGGTGAGGCCCCGATAAATGGGTGCTGAGTAGAAATTCTGAATCCGGCTGGTCGCACCAGGACATCTGTGTGTGATAGTCGATGCTGCATTTCGTAATAACTTCTGGCCAGTTCTTCATTCTTGCATCCCCATCTGAAGAAACAATGTAAATATTAGTTTTGAACAATAGTAATGCCACCCCACATTGCTACCTCCCTGCCCTTTACAAATGTTTACTGCTGTACTTCTGCTCTTTTTTTTTTTTTGAAAGAATAGCCTATTACTTACTGCATTTACCCTCTCTGTTTGCATTTACCTCACACTCATACTGCTGTATTGTAAAGTGTCAGCTGACGCACATGTCACAATGTTACAATAAGATATCAAATGCATACGCCATCACTTTTTGGGATGATGAGCATCAGCCTTGCATCAACAAAGGCAGAAACGTATGGGATGCTATTTGGAGTGTGTTATAATATTCAGCTGCATGTTGACATTGGCTGGAATTCTCTATGCTCATGAATACCTGGTAGCCTCACTGGTGAAAACATGGGACTTTGGGTAACATATCTGTCTCATGAGAGACACTGCTGGCTTTCTGATGTCTGTTCTGGTTGCTGCTCTGAAGGTAGATCCTGTCACCCTACCACTCCTCTGATCATACCAAATTCTGGACTTGGACTGGGCTTGGGTCTCCTCCTCTACAATATCACTCTGAAGAAAACATAGCAATCCAAATAGTTACTAATTTACATTGCAAATTAGCACACACAGTACACGTGCACATAACATAGTAGATATTACATTTCAATCATTAGTTCAAAAAAAGCAAAGAATATGTTCTGTACCTGTTCTTCAGTGACAGCCAAGTCATCAAATATTTCTTCTGCCCGCTCTTGTAGTTCAGCCAGGCTCAGGTCTCTTGCCTTCTTGTCGTACAAACTGGTGAGGGGTTCAGGTAAATCCAGCTTGACAGCCTTGGGTACATAGGATGTGGCATACCCGGGAACAACTGACAGGACGGCAGGTCTGCAGGATTTCCCATCTTGAGTCTGGCACTGAGAAAGGTTCTTGTAGAGCTGAGCTTGCTCGGCAGCAGTCAGGGGTGGGAAAGATGGTGGCGCAGAGGTACCCTTGGTGGAACTCCCCTTCTTATTTTGTTGACTGCTGTTGAATATAATGTCCTTGCCCTGCTGGTACTCCACATTCTTCGCAGCATCCTCACTGGGAGAGGCCCACTTGCATTTTTTAGACGTGCAGCTGATCTCCTCGTGCCTTGCGTTGTTTTTCTCCCACAGTCTGAAGAGCACAGCTGACACATGAGAGCAGCTCTCCCCGAGTCCCGCTGTACAGTTGCAGTGGGCTCCTAGCACAACACCGTCGTTCCTCACCACCACCCATGGCTTTAGCTGACTGTCATTCAGCCGTTGGGAGTGATTAACCTATGAAATTAAATTAATTAAATAAATAAATAAATAAAGAAAGAAATATATATATATATATATATATATATATATATATATATATATATATATATAAATAAATATATATATATATATATAAATAAATATATATATATATATATATATATATATATATATATATAATATAATATATATATAATATATATATATATATATAACTACAGGTTGAAAACCCCAGCCTCTTTGGTTGAGTTCGTTAGAAAATACAAACTTAAGTTACAGATGCATTGCAGTAGCTACCCAAGATAAACAAACATGGTAGGCTACTGTGACACAGCTGCAGCTAGCCAGGCTAATAAACAAACAATGCTAACTGACACTGCCTAATTGACACTGACTGATAATTTAATACTTACCCTTGCAGTGATGATGCCGCAGTTTTTGGATGCAAGACTCCACAGCTGAATGTGCGTGACGAAGCCGGACTGACACCATTTATACGCCTCCAAGCTTTTATAAGCTCTGAGGGAGTCCCCAGAGTAAACGGATGGAAAGTTTACCAGATAGCTGTGGATGTCAGCATAGCGCAAGTCGGGTAAATCATCTTCAGGGCAGGATGAGATGCTCTTGAAAAGCACACCGGGTGCATTGTAAGGGTCGCTAATATTTAATCTTTGTAATTTTGTTGTATAAAGACGAATTTCACTGGAATTAAAATGAGATGTGTACTCGCTCTGTTTAAAATCGCTAGCGCCGCCACTGGTCGTCATGTTTACTGCCAAGATGGCGTCTGACAACCAGAATTGTGCCAAAGGTCACGTGACGCAGGAACTCAATAATGGCCCTCAACCAAGAAATCGAGGAGGTTACAGAAACTGGAAGTAACAGAGAAAGGGGGCAGAGAGATGCACAAACCTGAAGGCTTGTACAATGAAGATGCACCGTTTATAGAGTGGGATAAACGACACCACTCGTATGTTCAACAGTTACAAAAAATTGTGAAGCAACTGCATAAATGCAGGCGGAGAACATATGGCCTACAAGATGTAGCTGATCCGGACATTGAAGTTCTTCCAGGATCTTGGGTGTATGTAAAGGTCCATAAGCGAAATAATTGGACTCAACCATATCAAACTGGGCCATATCAAGTTCTGCAGTGCACGGGAAGATTGGTTCAAGTGCAAAGAGAAGATTCAAAAGTGTGGTATCACTTATCACACTGTTTTAAAGCATCAGTAGACCCAAGTGAGCGACATTCTCCAAACCCAATTGACAATGCCACTGAATCTACTATTCAGGATGAAGAGAGCCAATCGACTCCAGAAATTGATGATGCCAAGGAACCTAAAAACCACTCTCGTCCACCTTCTGCTGCTGGGGATCCAGGAGAGGAGGAGGAGAAAAGGGGGAGAAGACAAAGAAAGAGGGAAAGGACAGTATAAGTCTTCTTTTTGGAAATATTCTCGATGTGTATTTCTAATTATGCTAATGATGCTATTCTTTGTTGTTTTAGTGTGGGGTTACATTCTACTTATCCATGAAAGTTTTGAAACTGACCTCGGACAAAGCAGCTCACAACAGGCAACAGTCAAAACTGCAGTCTACGCTACATCTGAGTTGGCAAAAGCTAATACAGGTAAGAAACAATGGGCACTAAAAAGAGACAAAAGACAATGGGCATTAAAAAGTGAGAACAGGGTAACACCAAAATTGGTAAAATATTGTTATGAGGGACAAACTTGTAATTTACTTTTTGACGTATGTGAAGTGCTAGATTGTATGCTAGGAGTACCTGCTATTGATCATGCATTAAATGTCCAGATTATCTGCAAAGACACTTGTCTGACAAAAGCAAATCATTTTGATGCGTTTGTGGATAATGCCAGGGTTATAACTAGTACCAGTGTACAACATAATCAAGAAGGAAATGCTTCTCAGATTGACTTTCAGCAAAGAGTTACTTTAACAAAAATTAGAAAGGATGAAGCATCTTATCAAATGGGTCTAAGTAGATGTAGAGAGCGCAAAGCAATCACTAACCGATGTAATCCTCTAATATTGTCTATTAAAAATCCAACCTTCAAAGACTCTGGAATATATTCCATAAGTTTCCAGTGTTTAGAAATTATTTCTGTACCATGTAATAGGAAAATGAAAGTGAATTTTGAAAGTTATATTCAAGTGACAATTTTAAAGGCCAATAAGCCAGCTCTGGAGAATGATTTAATTTCTCTAACTGAAGCAATAAAAATTGAAACAGGTCATGAGATTAATGAAAATACATGGTTAAAATGGGTACAGTACACTGCCCATACTTTGACTTCAGAAGACTGCATCGTGTGCTCTACAGCTAGACCACAACTGACTACCACATCTATACCATATTCTAATGAGAGAGATTTGACCTGTATACTTAAACTCTTTACTAGAAAGTCATTTGATCAAACTGATGAATGCTATTCCCTTCACAACAAATTACCTGCAGTAACTTCAAAAGACACACCTACATCTTGGGTTATAGGTACTGCTAAGTGTACTTGTTTCCTTCAGGATACTGTCATACATACAGATACAGAAAGTAGTGATAGAAATGCGATAGAAAGTTTCATTACTAATTTTTGTAATCAGACTTTCTCTTCAGATAATTATGAGGAGTTTGCACTTTTGACAAGTCACACTACTGCCAGAGCTGACATTTGGTGGTTATGTGCTGATTTACGCATGTATGCTATCCTGTCAAAAACATGGTCAGGTGTTTGCACGCCGATTATGTTGATTACTCCATTCACTATAGGTTCAGCAAATTTGTTAGACTTGAAACAAATTCAAGTATCATACAGGGGTAGCTCGAGGGATAAACATATCCATAAGAGATCATTGTCGTACCCATCTCAACCTAAACTAGCAGGGTCGTTTAATGAGGATATTTATCTCAGTGCGGTTAATACACCAGTTGGGGTTCCAGATCAGTTTAAAGCACAGAATGAAATTGCAGTTGGATTTACTTCAGTTTTGTTTGCAGGAGCAACTGCTACTAAAAATGCCATTTGGATAAATTATCTCTATTACAATCAGCAAAGGTTTATAAATCATACTATTGAAGCAATAGAGGGTATTGTGGAGCAACTTGGTCCAACCTCACTTATGGCTTGGCAAAATCGAATTGCCCTTGATATGTTGCTGGCCAAAGAATCATCAGTGTGCAGCATGTTTGGAGCAGAATGTTGTACTTTTATACCCAATAATACTTCACCTGATGGAAGCATTGCTAAGGCTCTAAACAAACTTAAATCATTATCTGCTGAAATTGCTAAAAATTCCTGGTATCTCTGAAGACTCCTGGACAAACTGGTTTTATAAACTGTTTGGACCATGGGGGGCTACAATATTATCTATTGCTACTACAATGCTGACTGTGATCACTATTTTGATTATAATTGGATGCTGTATCATTCCTTGTCTTCGATCATGAGTAGAACGACTGATAGCTACTGCTTTAAAACAAAGATCTCCTACTTCTCAAATTTTGCTACTTTCTGTAGAATCTTCGGAATTTGTGGATTAAGTTTAGCTATGATTGCCCAGATTAAACTATCACTAAAATAAGGTCTAATTTTGGTCTCATATGGTGCTCCTTGTTTCTTATTCTGAAGTGTCCGAGAGTCATGTATTAATTTGTGTGGTGATGTGAAATTTAAAAAGCTAAAGCTAAAATTAATATTTACTCTTTTGTTTTTGATTTTGTTGAAGCGATCACATGTTGCTATGTGATCGAAAGGGGGAATTGTGAGTTGTTTCGTTTTATAACAGTGTCTTGTTTTGTTTAAGTGAGAGACCTTTCACCTTGTCTCTTTTCTGGTCTTTCTAAGTGTGTGAAACTGCCAATTTTTTCCTGTCCAGTTGTCTTCCATATGTTGTTTATGGAGTTCCCAGGAAGATAAAACTGTGGGAAGTTAATTTTATCACTGTTTACGGCAAGCAGATGTTTAAGCTAAAAGCCATGTGTTCAGTACATTTGTTTTCTCTTGCCTATATAAGAAGAGGTTCTCTCTGCATCAAGTTGTGAGTAAGATGTAACCAGTGCCATGTAAACCAACTGAATTGACTTCGAATTAAACCCTGTGTGTCAGATCTCCGGCTGAAGTCTCCTGAATTCAATTCCCTACACGGCCGCTGGACAAAGGTAAAGAGTCTGAACAAAGCACGTAGACCATGAGGTAACTCCCGCCCCCAACCAACAAGAGCCAATCACAACAGCGGAAATCTGCTCTTGCCCTTGACTGACCCGAGAAGCGGCGAATTACAAGAGGCGTATTTATTTATAATAGAAAACAATGGTGTGTTTTACAAAGTTCCAGAAGAAAGGCTTTTACAATGTGAGAAGAATGTGATAAGTATGAAAATGTAAATATGAACTATGTATGTATGCATGTATGTATGTATGTATGTATATGTATGTGTGTATATATAAAAAATGAAAAATGTGCTCCTCACCTTCCACGGTGGTTGGTCTCTCTCTCTCTCATCCAGCTCGGGTCCTCTACCAGAGGCCTGGGAGCTTGAGAGTTCTGCGCAGTATCTTTGCTGTTCCTGTACTGCACTTTTCTGGACTGAGATGTCTGATGTTTTTCCTGGGATCTGTTGTAGCCACTCCTCCAGTTTGGGGGTTACAGCCCCGAGTGCTCTGATCACCACGGGCACCACTGATGCCTTCACCTTCCAGGCCTTCTCCAGCTCTTCCTTGAGCCCCTGGTATTTCTCTAGTTTCTCGTGTTCCTTTTTCCTGATGTTACCATCGCTTGGTATTGCAGTGTCCACCACCACGGCTCTGTTCTGCTGCTTATCCACCACCACTATGTCTGGTTGGTTCGCCATCACCATTCTGTCAGTCTGTATCTGGAAGTCCCACAGGATCTTGGCTCTGTCATTCTCCGTAACCTTCTGAGGTGTTTTCCACCTTGACCTTGGGGTCTCCAGCCCGTACTCTGCACAGATGTTTCTGTACACTATGCCCGCCACTTGGTTGTGTCGCTCCATGTATGCTTTCCCTGCAGCATCTTACACCCTGCAGTTATGTGCTGGACTGTCTCAGGAGCCTCTTTGCACAGCCTACACCTTGGGTCTTGTCTGGTGTGGTAGATCTGGGCCTCTATTGCTCGGGTGCTCAAGGCCTGCTCCTGTGCAGCCAGGATGAGGGCCTCTGTGCTGTCCTTCAGACCAGCCCTCTCCAGCCATTGGTAGGATTTCTTGATATCAGCCACTTCAGTTATGTTTCGGTGGTACGCCCCATGTAGGGGTTTGTCCTGCCATGATGGTCCCTCCAGCACCTCTTCCTCTGCACTCCACTGTCTGAGGCATTCCTTGAGCACATCATCTGTCGGGGCCTTGTCCTTGATGTACTTATGGATTTTGGATGTTTGATCCTGGACAGTGGTTCCCACACTCACTAGTCCTCGGCCTCCTTCCTTCCGGCTCATGTACAGTGTATACACACATATATATATATATATATATATATATACATACATACACAGAGTGAGGAAAATAAGTATTTGAACACCCTGCCATTTTGCAAGTTGTATGTATGAACAGTATGTATGTATGTACAGTATATATGTAAGTATGTATGTATGATACACTGCATTGTATATAATTACTTATAAGGTAATATTACATGAACAAAGTGCTTTCCAGAGTAAGATATGGCATTAAATGTAAATATCTTGCATTCATTTAATTGCAGGTGTTTTTATGACTCAAAAATACCTGTAAACTTTCTTTTCTTAATCTAAACTATAAAGAGTCAAGTTTTATGTGTTGTTTTTGTTATTGTAACACCATCCCAGAATGCACTGCACATGAAAATGAAACAAATGATAAATTTTGACGTAAAAGCAAAAGCAGCAGATCCTCGTGTTCAGTCTTGTGCAGTACATCTGACTTGGCTGTAGATGGCGCTGTGCTCAGACGTTGCTGTGTTCTGAAGCTTCACTTTAGAGTAAATTACTGCATCTTCTTCTTTAACCTGTAAAAGTTCAAACAAGAAATTAGAAGAAGTGAGTGAACATCAGCACGAGTCTAAGCCTTTAGCAGTCGCACACGATTCCCAAACCTGTGGCCACGGCAAAAAGAAAACAAAGAAACATTTACTGTAAAAATGACGAGGAACGAGGAGACGTGTGTTAAAGGGATTAGGAGGGTTAAAACAAAACTTAGAAACAAAACAAAACAACAACAAAACAATAAACTGACATAAAGAGCGCAGATTAAGGAAACGTTAATGTTTTCAGATGGATTTAAAGTCAGATTAAAATACTGTTTCATTCTTTTTCTCAGTTTGGCCAATTTGTAGGTTTTAAATTTTACTTCAATTACTGTTACCTAGCAACCATGTAGTAGACCAGGCCAAAACCCCTCTGATGTACACAGACATTTTTATTTGACAAAGAAAAATACAAGAAAACACCTTTATTTTGTTGAAATAATGCGCAAAGTGTCAGAAAAATGTGGTTCTTACGTGTAAATTGTTGCAAATTTTTTGTATAGAATTCTCCCTAGTGTGATGTCATCAGTGTGGGACTGTCCAAAACTCTCTACTTCCTGTAATTTTCAACATATTTTTCAAATTCTCTTTGCAAATTGCTTCTTGATTGGTGTAAAACTATGATTTATATTTAGGACAGTTTTTATCCCACCAGATTAAGTCAAAATGAGAGAACCATAAAAACACTTTAAAGGCATTTAAGGAGAAGAGCTCTGTTAATGTCCACGTTTTTGCCAAAGAAACAATAAAAATAACTTAAAGGCACAGCATGGAACTTTCTGGATCACCTGCATGATTCCACAGAACTAGAAAGTTAAAGCCATACTTCGGAACATTCCCCATGGTGATAGACATGTTTTATGCCATACTGTTGAAGATTCTAGCCAAAGGAGCAACATTTCCATGGAAACAAGCAGGAAGCCAAATAAGAGTCAGGTCTGTGGAGATGCAAGCCCGCTCACTGTAAGAACACTTCAAATAAAAAGTTTCATACTGTGGCTTTATGTGGAACCCGGGAGGGCTCAGGGAAAAATCTTTTCTGAGGGGTCAATTTGTAAAGCGAGCCCTCCTTTTATTAAGTCGTGCGTTCATGTAAGTAGAGCGTGCTCTCAGTTTACTAAATCTCGCGCTCGTTTAAATATAACGTGCGCTCGTTTACCTAAATCGTGCACCCTGGTTTACTAAATCGTGCGCTCGCTGTATGAAGTCGTGCCATCGTCTATCTAAAACGTGCTCTTGTGTAAATTTGCTCAAAATGTGTCCACGAGATGTATACAATGTGTGCTCGTTTTGAAATCGTGGCTGCACTTTAGTAAATTGCGCTCACGAGGTTTATAACGTGGGCACGACTCAATTTTAGCGAGCACACAGTTTTAGTAAGACGACTCCACGATTTAGGTAAACGAGCGCACGCTCTATTTACACGGACGTGCGACTTAATAAAATGAGGACGCGATTTCGCAAAATGAGGACACGCTTTGCAAAGTGAGCGCACGCTTTATTGACACCCCCCAGAAAAGATTTTCTGTGAGCCTTTACGGGCTCCGTAGGTTTAAGTGGCTTTTCAATACTTTTTTTATTTCAGTCAAACTAAATGTTTTTCTTCTTAAATATATTCTTATTTAAGTAATATTTTTATAAGTTACTCCTTTTAGCAGTCTATTTAATAAAAGACAAAATGTAAACAAGAGAATGAACAGGGCAATAAACAGAAATGATAAAAGAAGAAATTCAATTTGTCAACTGGACAAAGTTTGTTTGGTCGAAAACGTTTCGCCGTTCATCCGAGAGGCTTCGTCAGTTCTGGTTAGAGTGCTGGTAAGACACTTGCTTATATCTCGCTGCAGGGAGGAGCTAACTAGCTAACTACTTTCCGAAACTATCTCGCCTATTGGTTTCTGTCTTTTGTTTCTCTGGCGTCTAGATTAGCATACCTATTCATCCCTACACGACTGTTTTTCACACCTCTGGCCCTGACCTGGCTAGCCCTATTGTTCCTTTTGTTTGTTTGATCTAGGTTTAAGAATGGAATTATAGATGGGAGACAAATTATGTCTGACTCCACCATTTCTGTTTAAAGAAGGATTCTCTTTTTTGACAAAAAATAGCCTCTTTAACTCCCCTCTCAAACCAGTTCTTTTCCCTGGCTAAGATCTGAACCTCACTGTCCTCAAAAGAATGGCCCGTGGCTTCTAGGTGAAGATGTACGGCAGATGACGGTCCACTCTGGCACGCCCGTCTGTGTTGGTACATCCTCTTGTGAAGTGGCTGTTTTGTGTCTCCAATGTAGCGCTCACTGCAGTCTTCACTACACTGAATGGAGTAGACCACATTGCTTTGTTTGTGGCTCGGTGTTTTGTCCTTTGGGTGGACGAGTTTTTGTCTTAAAGTGTTTGTGGGTTTGAAATAAACTGGGATTTCATATTGCCTGAAAATCCTCTGTAGTTTTTCCGACATGCCGGCCAGGTAAGGAATCGCTACCCCTTTCCTCCTGGGTTCGGATTCTCTGTTGTCTTGTTTCTTGCCCTTGTCTCTCTTGGTTTTGTTGACAGCCCATTTAGGATATCCACAAACAGAGAGGGCTTCCTGCACATGTTGTTCTTCTTTCTCCTTACCCTCTGTGCTTGTGGGAACCACTTGGGCCCTGTGTTGTAATGTCCGAATAACACCCAGTTTGTGCTGCAGTGGGTGGTGTGAATCAAAAAGCAGGTATTGGTCTGTGTGTGTGGGCTTCCTGAAGACTTCTACTTGGAGTCGCCGGTCTCCTCCTATCGTTACTGCACAATCTAAGAACGCCAATGTGTTATCATTGGCATCTTCACGGGGGAATATATTAGGATCTACAGAATTGATATGTGCCGTAAAAGGTTCCAAATCTTGAATTTTGATTTTTGAAAAATTATCATCCACATAACGAAACCAGTGTGTGGGTGGAGTGCCTGGATATGAAGCTAAGGAGACCGGTGAGCCCATTGCACAGCCACGAATTTGCCTGTAGAAGTTCCCTCTGAACTGGAAATAGGTGGTATTCAGACAAATTTCCAGCAGTTGGCAGATTTGGTCAGGTGAAAGTTTGGTTCTCTCTCCTAGCTTGGAATCCTGTAGTAAACTCCTTCTCGCTGCTTCAAATCGCTTACATCAAAGGAAACCATTGTCTCATCCTGACCAAACTGGAGAAACTTAACTTTGTTTACAAATTCGGCTGTGTTCTGAATGTGGTGCTCCGTGTTACCCACCAATGGAGCCAAGATGGTTTTTAGGTGTTTGGCCACATTATATGTAATGGAGTCAACACTACACACAATGGGTCTGAGTGGTACTCCTTGTTTGTGAATCTTCGGGAGGCCATAGATGCACGGGATAGCGTCACCACGGTACAATCTGTAATACAGCTGTCGATCACCTGTACCTGGCCGGCGTGTCGGAAAAACTACAGAGGATTTTCAGACAATATGAAATCCCATTTTATTTCAAACCCACAAACACTTTAAGACAAAAACTCGTCCACCCAAAGGACAAAACACCGAGCCACAAAAAAAGCAATGTGGTCTACTCCATTCAGTGTAGTGAAGACTGCAGTGAGCGCTACACTGGAGAAACAAAACAGCCACTTCACAAGAGGATGTACCAACACAGACGGGCGTGCCAGAGTGGACCGTCATCTGCCGTACATCTTCACCTAGAAGCCATGGGCCATTCGTTTGAGGACAGTGAGGTTCAGGTCTTAGCCAGGGAAAAGAACTGGTTTGAGAGGGGAGTTAAAGAGGCTATTTTTGTCAAAAAAGAGAATCCTTCTTTAAACAGAAATGGTGGACTCAGACATTATTTGTCTCCCATCTATAATTCCATTCTTAAACCTAGATCAAACAAACAAAAGGAACAATAGGGCTAGCCAGGTGTGAAAAACAGTCGTGTAGGGATGAATCGGTATGCTAACCTAGACGCCAGAGAAACAAAAGACAGAAACAAATATCACACAAGTCTATGTTTTCAGCTTGTTCCAGTCCATATCGGCAATGACAACAAAACAACACATTTAGAGTCATTAAATCCACATAATTCTGCTGATAACTCCAGTAAGAAACAAACCTAATCACACCAAACGGACCTTTAGTAGACGATAATTCTTTAATAAGTATTTGAACTCTCACCGTCGCATCAGCTGCAGGTGGGCCACCTGTCAAAATAAAGTCCTACGTCAACAATTACAATATTAAAGGGGGACGTAATGTGTAAAACCGACCTTTAAGCTTTTAACCATGTTTTATTCCCTTGTCATTAACTTGCTCATTGTTATATTCTGACTGATTCATGTTTGTTAGTTGAGTAATCCTGTATTCTTTTGTATTTGAGGCTTGATTGCAAAAAAAAAAAGAAAAACTCTGTTTTCACCTACCCCCTGTCCCCGCCCACTGCTTTGTACATACAGTGGTACCTCACCTTACGAATGACCCAACAAATGAAAATTTCAAGTTACGAAACGCCTTCACGTCTAATTTTGGTCTCTAGATACGAATGAAATTTCAAGTTACGAAACGCGAAATCTCCAATCCAATCCAATCCAACTTTATTTATAAAGCACTTTAAAAACAACAAATCTCAAAAATTCAATTAATCCGCGCTCAGATGCACGCCCGAAACGTAAATACACTTTATCAACACACACGGGGTTAGGTTCCAGAGGTGGCCCGCGGTGGGAGAGGTCCACGAGGTAGGACAACTTTGTATTTGGCAATTGTTCTACATGTTTTAGGGCTGTAAATGCCTCACCACACATTCTACACTTTTTTCTCGCATTTCTCTCCCAACAAAAATATACGTTGTTATAGTTTAATGCTTAAAGTGTCGGTATTAACTGTAACACAACATATTGAGATCACCGTGTTAGCTTTTATTGTTTTGAAAATACTATAGTCGCCAAAAACAGCATTAAAATGTTTTTGACACTCCCCCTTCAGAGCTCCGTCACAACATCAGCCAATGAAACTCCTGCATCACATCAGGTTTATCCAGTCGCCGTGTTCAGTTTTGTTTCATGTTTTTGTACATTTATGGAGAATCGTTGTGTGGGAGCATGGGGGACGTAGGCTTGTGGGCGGAGCCTCGTACAGGCTCGTACTGCTACTGGAGAGATCTCTAGATTACTCAAACATACAGGGGTTACATCTAAAACCTCTCAGGCAAATTTTTATTGAGGGGACGTTAAAACATGGGAGAAAGCTTAAAAAACAAAAAACTGATAAAGAAAATGTATTACTAAACGACTAAAATACAAGAAGTGGTAACTCATAAAAAGTATGAAGTCATGACATTGTGTTAGTGTTTTGTACCTTTTGTTTCTTCAGTAGCTTCTGCAGTTTTCTTTTTGGATTTTATTTGGAAAAACACCGCTACACCCAGGAGCACCAGCCCTCCACCCACAGCTACACCCAGGAGCACCAGCCCTCCACCCACAGCTGCAGAGATGATGCAGACTGACAAAGGGTCGGGCTCAGAGGGATCTGTGGGAAACATTCACAGAAAGATGACTGAGAAGTCTTCAAGGTGCTCTACCTGATTTTTACGGTCTTCATTACAAGAGAAACAGAACTAGCTCATTTTGCAGAGGTCCAAAGTTCTTCCTCACTTACCTTATGCATTCTGAGGATCCTAATTATTCACCACGATCAGTTTATAAGCACTTTTCATAACTTTCAGAGACCTGTGACAGTAAAGCTAATAACAACTAGCATGCTAACTATGCAATTCCTGATTATAGGACAAGGAAATGCTTTCTAATGAGATGCAGTATTCTTATCCATTTATTACGCAATGAACTGTAAATAAATAGCATATTGTATTTTAAATGTTTGTTTACTACTTTTTTATAAACCAACTAAGGAATGTCCATTGAGAACAAAATGGACACTCCACAATATGTTCCAATTTTGTGCGTTCTGCTGAATAAGAAGTTGTTATAAGAGTTTCTTCTCAATAAAATTTGATACAAGTGTGTTTTTAGTATATTACAGTCTATTACTATGACTGAACGCACAATAAAACATGGAATTGAAAATAACAGTGGACCTAAAACAGAGCCTTGTGGGACTCCACTAAAGGGACAGGCTAAAATGAGTGTTGTTGAAATGCAGATTTTTGCTGTAATATAGAACATTTTTTTGGTTGAGTTTTTAATAGAAATGATCAGGTTTGTGCATTTACCTTTTGGATATTTCACGGTAAAGTTCAATGTAATCAATAGGAAAAACTGTCTCTTGACCATGTCTGGGAGTATGACATCATCACACAATTTTTGGCTCAACTTATTCTAAAAAAATAAATATAAATATAGCTGCAAGCAGCAATGTGGGGCCAAGCACTGAAGGTGCATGTAGGCCTCAGCATGTAGGCCTCAGCATGTAGGCCGCATGCAGGGTCTGACAGGGTCTGACAGAGTCTGACAGGGTTTAACAAGGTCTAACAGGGTTTAACAGATCAAAGACACATCAAAGACAGATCAAAGGTTGCTAGGTGCGTTGCCTAGCAACGCAGAAAACTCCTGAAAATTTCCGCAACTTTGACCTGCTGGTGGCACTAGATGGTTGGGGATGGGGGGCTATAAATTGCTGTGGGTAATGAGGAGACTGGCTGGAATGTGCATGCAAAATTTCACAACTTTTTACCAGATGGTTCTAGGGGTTGCCATAGACTCCCATGGTCAGAGGAATAATGTATAATAATAAGAATCAGTAGAAACACTTTTTTTTTTAAATCTTTTAATATTACAAGGTACACAATAATACACACTTCAGGTACATAATAGTACATATTTCATCACCACAATAACATTCACAAAGCACTCAGAAGACACATCGGGGGATGCGGGTACGGGAATAAACACCACTGGGCACAAGGGCCAAGAGAAACAGGGGGAATGTAGAGGACCAAAGGGATGAAGAAAGGGGCCTGGGGGAGAGCAAAGGTGATGCAGTGCAAACACATTTTTGTGTTTCCTCTGCCATCGGATGGCCAGTCTCTTTATCCGGGCTTTCGCCCCGTCTCACCAGTCTATCACAGAATCATACACTTCAATTTCAGTATCGAAACAGTTGTATAGCCTCTCCATTTTCCGAATGAAGCTGGGATCGTCCAGGGGACTCATCAGACGCGCCTCGGAGTCACGGCGCACTCAGATGACCTCCGGAGCCTCTTAACGCTTTGTCTAACATCATCAAGGTCCGCTTCAACACCGCCACTGCAGAAGTCCATCTGCTCTCCCACCGCGCCCGCACACGTGGTAGTGGGCCCAGAGGGGCACGCGGAGGCCAGACCACATGGGCCCGGAGCGGAGATCTGATCACACGGGCCCGGAGCGGAGACCACATCACACGGGGCCGGAGCGGACGAGGGCCGGAGGGACCCGACCCCCATGGTCTGAGATCTGAGCTTCGCCCCGTTCGTCTTCCGGGTGCGGCCAGACCCGGGGGCCCGGACCCCGGGCCGCGCCGCTCCCCCCGCTCCAGGGGCGAGGCGCTGGACCGCAGCAGCATCCGTAGCAGCATTCGGCTCAGCTCCCGCCGCCACGGCTACAGGGCGGAGGCCCCCCTCAGCCTCACCACCCCGCGAAGAGGAGGCGCGTGGAGGCAGCCCCTCATCCCTCGCCGTCACGAGTGCATGTGCACTCTGAATCACAGCATCCTGGACAGGCTCACTGTCCCGACTCGAGGCGACGGAGGAGGGGGAAGAGGAGGCGCGTGGAGGCAGCCCCTCATCCCTCGCCGTCACGAGTACCTGTGCACTCTGAATCACAGCATCCTGGACAGGCTCACTGTCCCGACTCGAGGCGACGGAGGAGGGGGAAGAGGAGGCGCGTGGAGGCAGCCCCTCATCCCTCGCCGTCACGAGTACCTGTGCACTCTGAATCACAGCATCCTGGACAGGCTCACTGTCCAGACTCGAGGCGACGGAGGAGGGGGAAGAGGAGGCGCAAGGAGGCAGCCCCTCGCCCTCCACCGTCACGAGTGCCTGTGCACTCTGAATCGCAGCATCCTGGACAAGCTCACTGTCCCGACTCGAGGCGACGGAGGAGGGGGCGGGTCCAGCCCCAGCTGCAGGGCCGCCACCATCACCTCCCGCGCTCCGCTCCCCTTGGCCAGAGTCACGGCGGCCCGAGCACTCGGCCCTGGGCCCCGCGCACTCTCGGGCGTAATGCCCCTGACCCCCACACTTCCTACACAGGAAGCCAGGGCACTCACCCAACACATGGCCCGGCTGGAGACATCCTCTGCACAGCTTCACCTGATTGTCGTGTATGACTCTAAAGTACGCAGGCCCCTCCTCAGTGTCGAACCTGACAGAATACGGCAGAGACCTGAGAGCGGCAGTGAAACGCACCCTCACAAACCTGGTGCCGTCCGCGATGCCAGTCCCCGGCCACACTTTCCTCCGTATCCCGGAAACAGCGGAGACTCCCCAGGAGTTGAGCTTCTGCACGATTTCCTCATCCCGGACGTACGCCGGCAGGCCCAAGAAGGAGACCACCATCTCGTCCCTGCCGATGGCTCGCCCATGGACCCTGGTGTCGCCGATCCGGAACCCATCCAGCAGCTTTTCCTTGGCTGCCTGGGACGCCACCGTTATCTCGTACTTATCCTTGGTCACCATGCGGCAGGCAAGCACAGTCCCACATATCTCCTGCGCGGCCCTCAGCAAGGCCATAGGGGACAGGCCCGCTCCACCCACCAGGTCCAGAAGGACCGTCAGATCTTTACGGTATTCTACATCCATATCCTCCCTCGCATCACCACCATTTTTCCTGGTACGATCCTCATTCTTACCACCCGCGTCCTCAGGCAGCTTTGCCGCCGAGCCTCGGGGCCCTGCGGGGGTTGTCATTGCGCTGCCCGCCCGGGGGGGAGCAGAGCTCGCGGAACACGGTGAAACCGCCACCCCCGCAGCCGGGGCGCTGGGAGGAGGTGAGCCAACAACCGAAAGGAGCTGAGAAGCCAAAATTGTCCAAAAAGTTCAAAAATTTCACGCACTGATTTCACATTATGGCAGTTTTGTAAATGAAAGCCAGTAATTCTCTCCTCACCTGTGTCCCCCCTCAGGCTGAACTCTGCAGACACCTGTACGCTGCCGTTCACCTGGTACTGACAGGTGAAGGTCCTGATCTGTGGACTCTGGAGCTCCACTGTCAGAGTGGACTCACAGTTCTTCTGAGTTACACCATCTCCAGACAGGACCACGCCATTTATGTCCAACCAGAGAAGACTGTCTGGGTCACAAAAAGACAGGTATCTCCACAGGGTGCACTGTAAGGTGATGTGTCCAGTTGGGGTTTGATCGAGGCTGGGTTGAGCGAGGGAAACTGAAAAGAAAGAAAGGTATTTTTATTATTATATTAATTTGTCGTTTTAATGTTGTTTCCTCAGAAAATAAGAAACCAACATTTGTGTTTTGTTTCATAGAAATCATTTGGGTGTATTACCCAGTTGGTCTAATTGGTCTCATTCTCATGCGTAAACTCAAAACACTCCGTTCAACCATGTGAGGTCACAAGGTGGTGACACTTCAGGAGGTGCGATGTTGTGTACTTCAAATTCATTTGAACTCTCAGATGTAGCAAAACATGATATAGATGATCTTTACAGCTGCTATTTTCATTTAAATGGTTTAAAGACACAACTTACCAGAGAGGACACTCAGTTCGATAACTGTGAGTATTTTATATGTTTGAGTTTGAGTGTTCCGTCGTCCACATAAGTATCTCCCGTAGTCTCCTTCAGTGATGTTCTTAATCGAGAGGGAACAGTCTGGATTCAGAGTCAGCCTGGTGGATCTGGGAATGTTCTTAATCTGACCTTTCCAAACCAGAAATGTGCTTGTGTCACTGTTACTGTGTCTCCAGTCCACTGTGGAGCAGTTTGGCCCATAATGGTTTGCTCTGTCACAGAGCAGAGTGACGTCTTCTCCAATTCTGTTGTACTGATAGATGACGATTGTCTTTGCACTGTCTCCTGAAAAGACTGAAACAAAACAAAACATCTGCTGTAAGGCTTCAGAATGAAAGCACCTCCATCAACAAAGCAAAAACACGAGACCTGCTCAGTGTTTGTAAAAAGAACACCTACAGGAGAGAACATTGGTTTTATAAATGTCAAACTGTAGCATTAGCATGTAGAGTTAGCGATAGCCTTGGATCATGACAAACTCTGAAAAACCAGAACCTTGTTAGAACATCACCGTGTGCAGCAGGTTCATGTGGTTTAATGACGTAGGCTCTAAATTTAACATTACACAGAGGTATAAAGATACAGCTGATGTCGTCAACATTCCCTCGGGTGTGATTCTAACTGGAGGGACTACTCTGTCTATTGTTGTTACTCAGACTTTAATCTGAACTTTCATTCAAACGTTCAAAACTCCACGCACACCTTCCAGGTGCTGGTAACAACAGGAACATTGAATAATTCCAGAAAAGAAGAAATTTACCACACACTCGCTTGACTTTACTCTTATTCCTTTATTGGGCTTAGAGCGAACAACGCATTTCGCTTTTACAGCGTCATCAGGTTCCCCCGATTAGTGCCAGGTGTGACTAAATACCATCTGGTCAGTCATAATTTTTGGATGCAATATAACTTACATATACAGTGGGAAAACAGACATTCAGTGTACATAATATCTATAGATTTATTTATTTTTTTAAATAACACAAGTAAACCACACATACAACCACAACATGAATATACTAAGACACTATTTACACACCCCACAAGCAATATTAACAAGTAATTATTTACAAAAAGCAACTCAAATCCTGTGCTTCATTTAGTCCACCAGGTTCAATAGTTGACAGTTCATTAATCCAATAGGCTTCCCTCCTTAAAAGTTGTTTGATCCTGTTACCCCCCCTAGGATTAGGTGGCACTGTATCAATGCCAACAAACCTCAGGGAGGCAGAAGAACCATGACTTCTTTCGATGATCGTTGACAGTTCATTAATCCAGTAGGCTTCCCTCCTTAAAAGTTGTTTGATTCTTTTAAGTCTAATGAATTGTCCATAGGGAATATTGTCAATAAGATGGTTAGGGTGGAAGCTACTGGCGTGCAGTATTGTGTTTCTGTCTGTTTCTTTTCGAAAAATTGATGATATCCTAATGGGTTTTGTAGGCAATGAAAGTGAACTCACGGCTTTTAAGGACTATATTAATGACACGTACCCCAACCTACATTTTACAATCTGGACCTGTTAATAACAGTAAATGGTGAGAGACAATTGGATACCTCAATTTTTCGAAAAGAAACAGACAGAAACACAATACTGCACGCCAGTAGCTTCCACCCTAACCATCTTATTGACAATATTCCCTATGGACAATTCATTAAACTCAAGAGAATATGTAGTAGGGAAGAGGACTTTGCGTTAAAGGCTCAGGAAATGTCTGAACGGTTCAAACATAGGGGGTACAGTCAGTCTCGGATTGACATAGCCATGGAGAAAGTCAACCAAAAGGAGAGAAGAGAACTTTTACATCCTCAACCTGCTCATTGTCACAACACCAATAGAGTCACCTTTGTGTCGCAGTATTCGACGGCATCAAAACAAGTTAAAAAGATCATTAATAAGCACTGGGGTATACTAGAGTGTGATCCAACATTAAATCACTTATCCTCCCACAAACCACGTTTTTGCTTTAAAAGATGAAAAAACATTAGAGATATAGTAGTGAGCTCCATGTACCAGCAACCTACCCAACACAGTTGGCTCTCCCAACAAATCCGGGGCAATTATAGATGTGGCAGATGTGCACATTGTGCTAACACGATAAAAACAAAAACTTTCACCCATCCACACTCTGGAAAGACATACTATAATATTAAGGACTTCATCAATTGCTCTACGACCCATGTTATTTATGTGCTTATATGCCCTTGTGGCCTGGTGTATGTGGGCCAGACTAAAGACAATCTTAAAATATAGCTGCAAGCAGCAATGTGGGGCCAAGCACCGAAGGTGCATGTAGGCCTCAGCATGTAGGCCGCATGCAGGGTCTGACAGGGTCTAACAGAGTCTGACAGTTTTCATAAACTATAATAACCTTGTTGCAGGTGCTGGGGTTTAGATAGACAGAGTCTGACAGGGTTTAACAGGGTCTAACAGGGTTTAACAGGGTCTGACAGGGTCTAACAGTCTGACAGGGTCTAACAGAGTCTGACAGGGTCTAACAGGGTAGTTAGACCCTGTCAGACTCCGAAACAGGGTTTAACATGGTCTAACAAGATCTGACAGGGTCTAACAAGATCTGACAGGGTCTAACAGAGTCTGACAGGGTCTAACAGTGTCTGACAGGGTCTAACAGAGTCTGACAGGGTCTAACAGAGTCTGACAGGGTTTAACAGATCAAAGACACATCAAAGACAGATCGGTTGCTAGGTGCGTTGCTAGGCAATTCCTGAAAATTCCTGCAAATTTGACCTGCTGGTGGCACTAGACGGTTGGGGCTGGGGGCCTATAAATTGCTGTGGGTAATGAGGAGACTGGCTGGAATGTGCATGCAAAATTTCACAACTTTTTACCAGACGGTTCTAGGGGTTGTTATAGACTCCCATTGAAGAAAGAATATAAAATAATAATACGAAGAAGAATCAGGAGACCAGACACATCAAAGGAAAGATCAAAGGGTTGCTAGGCAACGTCGCTAGGCAACGCAGTACAAACACTATTTTTTTTTTATCTTTTAATATTACAAGGTACACAATAATACACACTTCAGGTACATAATAGTACATATTTCATCACCACAATAACATTCACAAAGCACTCAGAAGACACATCGGGGGATGCGGGTACGGGAACAAACACCACTGGGCACAAGGGCTAAGACAGGGGGAATGTAGAGGACCAAAGGGATTGCCCCAGGTGAAGAAAGGGGGAGAGCAAGGGTGATGCAGTGCAAACACATTTTTTTTTTTTTTTTTTTTTTTCAGAAATATGTATCCTGTGGTACAAAAATGTACCACAAGGTACATATATTCGCACAGCGCTCAGAAGACACATCGGGGGATGTGGGTACGGGGATAAGCACCACCGGGCATTAGGGCTGAGAGGAACAGGGAAAGTGCAGAGGACCAAGGTGCTTGCCCCAGGTGAAGAAAGGGGTCTGGGGGAGAGCAAGGACGACGCAGCGCCCAGGGAAGGCCCAGGGTCCAGACGGGACAGCGGAGGGGGGTAGGGGTCAGAAGTCCAACCGAGGGAAGCCGGCTCGGGAGATGGAGAAAAGCGTATTGTCTGGGATGAAGGTGTTGCGAAACTCCGTTTCTCTTGCGTCGTGGAGACGACAGACGTGGGCGCGAAGGAGCGCTGTGAAGAGGGGCCAGTGCTCCGCTGCGTGGCCGTTGTGGAGGCGGCGGTTCCGTGCCGCGAAGATCGAATATCTGGCCACAGACAGGACAAGGCGGGCGGCATCCCAGTTGACTATGGGAGCATCCGGCCCCCGAGGTTGCTGCTGGGCAGGGCCGAAGAGGCAGAACCAGAGTCCAGGGTCATCGAGTCCATGGGCCGCCGGTGGTGGGAGCCTCAACGCCAGCCTCCGAGCGAGAAGGTCCAGTAGCCGGGTCCAGAACCGCTGCACGGCAGGGCACCGGGCGGCCAGATGGAGGAGGTCTTCAGGCGCCTCACCTCATACTGGACAGTCACAGCCGTACCTGTCAGGGTGTATTGCGTGCAACCTGGTGCAGGTGTAAATGATCCCGTGTCTCAACTTAAAGTCAAAATTACTGACTTGGGGCGGGGTGTACCAATTATATATGTGAGCCCAGATGGAGGCAGTGTCATGTGTGGGAAAAGTCTGCGACCATCTGAGTTCTGCAGAAGGGCGCCGAGCGACCCCGGCCACTAACAGCCTGTAGAAGGTGTGCACCCTCGTCTCCGTCAGCCTCAACACCCTCTCTCCCCATACAACATCAAAATCCAGAGAACACTCGCCTATCTCCTCCCCATGTACCTCCCCCAGGTCCAGGGGGCCCGTCTCAAACAGGTCCCCCCACTTCGTCAGGACAGAGGACTGGATCACACTTGCCGTCCTGAGGATTTCGGCTCTCCGAAACCTGGCCCCAATCCTCATAAACCTGCCCCTGATTTCCTCCACGTCAAACCTGCCTGAGGCATCCATAAGCTGTCCTACCTGTTTAATCCCCACTCCCTCCAGAACCCCACTGAACATGCTCTCCCTCCTCCCTGGAGGGTCGGAGAGCATGTTAGGGTTGAAACGCAGAGGCATCTGCCCCAGTTGCCACAGGGAACGCGGTGCCGCCACAGTGCACGGCCTCAGCGCAGCCCAGGCCTCAAACACCTCCCTCTCGAAAGGGAGAAAGCGCTCAAGGGTGACCTGCTGGGGGAGCATGCACAGGTTAAATAAACCGTGCTCACCCAGCCGATCTACCTGAACTGCGAAGAAGTCCTTCCACGCGGCTGTGAAGTCGGTGTCAAGGAACTTCTTAATTACTTTGAGACGCAACGCGCTCTTCTTAATAACCAAATCAAGGAGTTTAAGTCCCCCTTGGTTGTGCTCGCCTATCATAACATTGTGTGCAATCAGCCCACGTTCTCTTTTCCAAATAAACCTATTCATCGCAATGCTAAATCTGTGTGCCTCTGCGTCCGGCAAGTCATACACGGTGAGGGCATGTACGAGCTTGGACAGGCACAAGGCATTGACGACTAAAACCTTGCCCATGAATTTATGGCGAATCCGCCATAAATTCACTATTGTACAATCCTGTCCACAAATTGCCCCTACAGGCCGCCTCATCCCTCCCCAGTGGGACGCCGAGGACCCTGTAAAGGTTTTCTGCATTCCTGAGGCCCCAGGTGTTCTGGGTGGTTGCGAGGCTTCCGCAGAAAGCCACGGAGGACTTCTTGAGATTGACTTTGGCGCCTGAAGCCAGACAGTAGACATTGAGCACGTGGAGAGCCGCATCGAGGCTCTGCACATCTCGAAGGACAAGATTTGAGTCGTCTGCGAATTGAAAGATCTTGTATTCCCTGACCGCGGGGCTCGTGAGTCCGCGCACGGCACTGTCTTTCTTCAGCACAGCAGCGAGAGGTTCAGCCACTATGCTGTAGAGCAGCGCGCTTAGCGGGCACCCCTGTCTGACCGACCTCCGCAAAGGGAAGGGGTCAGAGAGGAGGCCGTTACATTTCACGCGGCTGACCGCCTTCGAATATAATAAGCGGATCCAATTGATGAACCTATCCTTGAAGCCAAACCTCCCCAGAACACGATAGAGGAAGCTGTGCTCTACTCTATCGAATGCCTTATTGAAATCAACCGAGACGTGGACGCCGCCACGGGTGCATCTCCCTCAACAGGTACTTTAAAGAAAGAATTGTGTCCGAGATGTCACGCCCCGGGATGCCGTACGCCTGCGTGTCCGTGACTATTGTGCCTATGACGCGCTTTAACCTACCCGTCAGAATGCGAGACAGGATTTTGTTGTCAGTGTTGAGGAGACTTATAGGCCTGTAGTTGGCCAGGCTCTCTCGGGAACCCTTTTTGAAGACCAGGGTCACGATACCAAGAGTGAAGGAGTGCGAGCACCTCTACTCCCTCTCGATGTCATGAAACAGCGTGTGGAGAATGGGTGCCAGGCGGTGGGCAAACGCCCGGTAGAACTCAGCGGTCAGACCGTCCTCCCCGGGACTCTTACATTTATTGAGCCCCTTGATGGCCGCAAAAACCTCATTTAGCGAGACGGGCTCATCACACAAGTCTGCGTCACTAGTGCTAAGCCTCGCATCCAGCGCATCCAGTACCTGACTGCAGCTCACCTCACTAATCCCCTCACTGTCAAATAAATCCGAATAAAACTTGCCCGCAACCTCCAAAATCCCACCGGTGTCATTCACTAGCCTACCCGCATCATCCACCAGGCCGTCTATATACAACTTGCTTTGCCTGGTCTTCTCCAGACCATAGAAATAAGCGGTCGAGCGCTCCCCCTCCACCGCGTACTGAGCCTTGGCCCGGAGGATGGCACCCTTGGCTCGATATTCTTGCAAAACGCTGAGCTCGGCCTGTAGCTCCAGATACTCTGGGTCCACGGGCCCCGCCAGAGACGCCGCAGCCAGCACTTGGAGGCGGCCACGCACCGCGCGCTCCCGCGCAGCCTGCTCCCACCTCCTCTGCTTGCTGTGACCGAAAGAAGGGAGTGATCAGTCCAGCCCAAGCACGTATACGTGGCCCCGCTGATAAACCTCCATATTGTAGACGAAACAAAGCACATATCCAAGCGCGACTGGCGAAGGACCCCCCTCACCACCTGGCGCCGAGAAAACTCCCTGGCTCTGTGGTGAAGGCCCCTCCAGACCTCAGACAGGTCATGATTACCGGCCAAATCAAAAAGTTCTGCTCGCATCGCATTTAAAAACATTATTTGGTCCAAGGTCATTTTCTGAGAGGACCACGTTAAAATCCCCTATTATAATTGTGGATTCGTTTACGAAGGAGAAAATGCTGACGAAGAACCTCTTCCTTTCCATCTCATCATTCGGCGCATGGATATTTATGAGGCGGATCTTAAGAGGGCCGCGTACAAAATCAATCACTAAAAAGCGACCGAACGGGTCCGCGTAAACCAGCGCAGACTCCCCCAGCACCCCTGGCTTAACCAGAACAGCCACACCCCGGGAGTGCACGGAGCCCAGGGAGCAGTAAACCTCGCCGACGCGCATCGCCTCCACCCTGCTTGCATGCTCGACTCCCCACCCAGTTTCCTGAATGCACAGCACATCCCAGGTAGAGTCGTGGATCGCACTCTGCATCCGGATCCTGCTCCTCAGACCGCACGCGTTAAGTGAGACCAGGGAGAGCGCCATAAAGAAGAGATGAGGGGAAGGGACCTATCAGACGCGCCCCGGAGTCTCGGCGCACTCAGAGGACCTTCGGAGCCTCTTAACGCTTTGTCTAACATCATCAAGGTCCGCTTCAACATCGCCACTGCAGAAGTCCATCCGCTTTCCCACCGCGCCCACACACGTGGTAGCGGGCCCAGAGGAACTCGCGGAGGCCAGACCACACGGGCCCGGAGCGGAGAGCGGGCCACACGGGTTCGGAGCGGAGAGCGGACCGCACGGGCCCGGAGCGGAGATCTGATCACACGGGCCCGGAGCGGAGACCACATCACACGGGGCCGGAGTGGACGAGGGCCGGAGGGACTCGTCCCCCATGGTCTGAGATCTGAGCTTTGCCCCGTTCGTCTTCCGGGTGCGGCCAGACCCGGGGGCCCGAATCCCGGGCCGCGCCGCTCCCCCCGCTCCGGGGGCGAGGCGCTGGACCGCAGCAGCATCCGTAGCAGCATTCGGCTCAGTTCCCGCTGCCACGGCTACAGGGCGGAGGCCCCCCTCAGCCTCACCACCTCGCGAAGAGGAGGCGCGTGGAGGCAGCCCCTCATCCCTCGCCGTCACGAGTGCATGTGCACTCTGAATCACAGCATCCTGGACAGGCTCACTGTCCCGACTCGAGGCGACAGAGGAGGGGGAAGAGGAGGCGCAAGGAGGCAGCCCCTCGCCCTCCGCCGCCACAAGTGCCTGTGCACCCTGAATCGCAGCATCCTGGGCAGGCTCACTGTCCCGACTCTAGGCGACGGAGGAGGGGGCGGGTCCAGCCCCAGCCGCAGGGCCGTCACCATCACCTCCCGCGCTCCGCTCCCCTTGGCCAGAGTCACGGCGGCCCGAGCACTCGGCCCTGAGCCCCGCGCACTCTCGGGCGTAATGCCCCTGACCCCCACACTTCCTACACAGGAAGCCAGGGCACTCTCGCAACACATGGCCCGGCTGGAGACATCCTCTGCACAGCTTCACCTGCTTGTCGTGTATGACTCTAAAGTACGCAGGCCCCTCCTCAGTGTCGAACCTACGGCAGAGACCTGACAGCGGCAGTGAAACGCACCCTCACAAACCTGGTGCCGTCCGCGATGCCAGTCCCCGGCCACACTTTCCTCCGTATCCCGGAAACAGCGGAGACTCCCCAGGAGTTGAGCTTCTGCACGATTTCCTCATCCCAGACGTACGCCGGCAGGCCCAAGAAGGAGGCCACCATCTCGTCCCTGCCGATGGCTCGCCCATGGACCCTGGTGTCGCCGATCCGGAACCCATCCAGCAGCTTTTCCTTGGCTGCCTGGGACGCCACCGTTATCTCGTACTTATCCTTGGTCACCATGCGGCAGGCAAGCACAGTCCCACATATCTCCTGCGCGGTCTTCAGCAAGGCCATAGGGGACAGGCCCGCTCCACCCACCAGGTCCAGAAGGACTGTCAGATCTTTATGGGATTCTACACCCATATTCTCCCTCGCATCGCCACCATTTTTCCTGGTACGATCCTCATTCCTACCACCCGCCGTCCTCAGGCGGCTTCGCCGCCGGGCCTCGGGGCCCTGCGGGGATTGCCATTGCGGGGGGGAGCAAAGCTCGCGGGGCACGGTGAAACCGCCACCCCCGCAACCAGGGTGCTGGGAGGAGGTGAGCCAACAACCGAAAGGAGCTGAGAAGCCAAAATTATCCAAAAAGTTCAAAGAAGGAAACGAAAAAAACACCAAACTAGGCCCGCTCCGGCGGAGCGCGCCGTGTGTACGTGTGCTCGCTTTGAAGGCCAGTAGGGTGCCCACCTACGGTGCTTGGCCCATAATTAAGAATTGCTGAACACAAGGCACCTATTAGAAACAACAATTTTTATTATGCTATAGCAAGACATTACATCGAAAGATCATGGTTCTGCTGCCTCCCTGAGGTTTGTTGGCATTGAAACAGTGCCACCTGATCCTAAAACAACTTTTAAGGAGGGAAGCCTATTGGGTTAATGAACTGTCAACTATTGAACCTGGTGGACTAAATGAAGCACAGGATATGAGTTGCTTTTTGTAAATAATTGGGGCCAAGCACCGAAGGTGCTAGGCACCATAGTGTTTCTACTGATTCTTATTATTATACATTATTCCTCTGACCATGGGAGTCTATGGCAACCCCTAGAACCGTCTGGTAAAAAGTTATGAAATTTTGCATGCACATTCCAGCTAGGGCTGGGCGATATGGAGAAAAAAAATTATCTTTATGTTTTTGCTATATCTCGATATACGATATATATCTCGATATCTATGCAGGGGGAAAAAAACAAACAAAAAAACCCCAAACGCGCCAAATTCAGCAAGGATTTTTTTTTTATTGAAGCGCAAACAGGCAGGCAGCCAAGTGCCTAAAGGTAGACAGGTACTAGTAACAAAGTGCTTGTGCACCATTTTTAACATTACCAAACCAAGTAGTACATTGCCTTATTTTAATTGTAAACATAAAATCTGAGGGTAGACAGTTCTAATGAAGTGCTTCTTTAACATTTAAGATAAAAGACAAAAAAAAAAAATCCCTCATTTCGTAGCCAAGTCCCTAGAGGTAGACAGGTACTAGTAACAAAGTGCTGTGCTTGTGTACCAATTTTAACATTATCAAACCAAGGAAGTAGTATATTGCCTTATTTAATTGTAAACATAAAATCTGAGGGTAGACAGTTATATAGTGCAAAGATAAAAAAAAAAAAAAAAAATTTAAGATGAGACAAAAAAATCCCTCATTTCGTAATTAATAAAAAAAGGTACAGACAGCACATCCTAACCTTCCTTACCCCGTAACTCTAACCTTTTATTAGGGGGCCAAGCACCGGAGGTGCTGGGCACCCTATAGGAATTGTATTCCGTTGCCTAGGCAAGTTGCCTAGTAACCCTTTGATCTTTGCTTTGATGTTCAGGTCTCAAGATTATTATTATTATTATTATGCTTGTTCCATAGGAAGTCTATGGCAGCCCCTAGAACCGTTTGGTAAAAAGTTGTGAAATTTGGCATGCACATTCCAGCCAGTCTCTTCATTACCCACAGCAATTTATAGGTCCCCAGCTCCAACCGTCTAGTGGCAGCAGTAGGTCAAAGTTGCAGAAATTTGTCAACTGCCTAGCAACGCACCTAGCAACCTTTGATCTGTCTTTGATGTGTCTGTTCTGACAGGGTTAGACCCTGACCCTGTCAGACCCTGTCAGACTCTGTTAGATCCTGTCAGACCTTGTTAGACCCTGTCAAACGGTGCTTGGCCCCCGCATTGCTGCTTGCAGCTATATTTGGTGTTGTTATTACATATACTTGTTTGTTTGTTTTTTTATTTTTTTATTTGTTTTTTATTTTTTAGATTTTTTTTTTTGGGAGCTGTAGTCCAAGATCTATAGCTTGCTTTTTTATTTTGTGTTTTTTTTGTGCTGTAGTTTAACTAAAGCTTTTTATTTCTTTTTTATTTTGTTGTGCTATAGTGGGCAAACTATAGCATTTTATTAATTAATTTATTTTTTTTGGTGCTAAAGAACTAGCTTTTTAAAAACTTTTCTGTGCTGTGCAACTAGCTTTTTAAGCAGTGCTACTTGTGACTTTGTGTCGCCAAAAAGAAAACAAATCAGAGCGCATAGGCATACACTTATTGAGAATCAGAGCCTATGGCAGAGGAATGACCAGACTCCGAGGCGATCTGACGAGATGGGAGGGAGCAGAGGAGAGACTGGTGAGTGTGCGCCGTGAGTGAGTGAGGAAAAAAAAAAAAGGAAGCGACAGTCCGCCCCTCCGCCCCGCCCCTCTCTGACTGTGTCTCTCTTCCACTGCCCCTCTCTGTCTCTTTCTCTGAACGGGGAAAGAGAGAAAACGGCGCAATTATTTTTTCCCCCTCCCGCGATCTTGGAGCCTCTGATCACCAAAAAAACTCGCTAGATTTGTCGCTAGTCGCTTTTGTCTAATTTTCTCGCTAGGGGGGTCCAGAAAGTAGCTAAAAATAGCGACAAAGTCGCTAAGTTGGCCACACTGGATCAACAAACACACGCGGTGTGCGTACGGGGAGGGGAGGGGGAACCACGGCAGTGAAACACAAACGCAAGAAGGAGGCGGGGCGGACAGCTCCACAAACAGTTGAGGAAAATAAGCAGAGTGGCGAAATCTTATTCATTTAGCGCATTATCTCTAAATAATGCGCTAAATGAATAATTTTTCTCGATTTCATAACACATCTCGAGATATCGCAAATCTCGATTAATCGCCCAGCCCTAATTCCAGCCAGTCTCCTCATTACCCACAGCAATTTATAGGCCCCCAGCCCCAACCGTCTAGTGCCACCAGCAGGTCAAAGTTGCAGAAATTTTCAGGAATTTTCTGTACCTTTGATCTGTCTTTGATGTGTCTTTGATTTGTTAAACCTTATTAGACCCTGTTAAACCCTATTAGACCCTGTCAGACCCTGTTAGACCCTGTCAGACTCTGTTAGACCCTGTCAGACCCTGTTAGACCCTGTCAGACCCTGTTAGACTCTGTCAGACTCTGTTAGACCCTGTCAGACCCTGCATGCGGCCTACATGCTGAGGCCTACATGCACCTTCGGTGCTTGGCCCCACATTGCTGCTTGCAGCTATAATTGCTTGTTAATATTGCTTGTGGGGTGCGTAAATAGTGTCTTAGTATATTCATGTTGTGGTTGTATGTTTGTCCATTCCTGCAGATTCTGCATATATTGCATCCAAAAAGTATGACTTTAAGTGACTGAACATGTGACCAGATGGTATTTAGTCACACCTGGCACTAATCGGGCGAACCTGATGACGCTGTAAAAGCGAAACGCGTTGTTCGCTCTAAACCCAATAAAGGAATAAGGGTAAAGTCAAGCGAGTGTGCGGTAAATTTCTTCTTTTCTGGATTTAATCTGAACTTTGTTTGAACACCATCTCACCCTAAAGAACTGATTTAGTTGGGACTACAACAGTTGAGCTGACTTTGTGCTGTTAAAAAAGACTCAAATTACATTACAGTCACAAGCTAGCTAGCATTAGCCAGGTTTTTCAGTTTGTCACTGTCACATTGTTGAAAATCAAACACCTGTGGGACCACAAACACTTGCATCGATCACAGGCTCTAGGATAAAGGAGAAATTCAATTTGTCAACTGGACAAAGTTTGTTTGGTCGAAAACGTTTCGCCGCTCATCCGAGAGGCTTCGTCAGTTCTGGTTCTAGTGCTGGTTAGACCCTGTTTATATCTAGCTGCAGGGAGGAGCTCCCTACACTGAAATAGCTCTGAAACTATCTCAACTAATCTGTCTCTTTTGTATTACGAATTCCTCTGGCGTCTAGTATTAGCATATCTATTCAGCCCTAGGAGGCGCTCACTACACTGAAATAGCTCTGAAACTATCTCCACTAATCTGTTTCTTTGTTTTTCAAATTTCTCTGGCGTCTAGTTTAGCCTCCCTATTCAAGCCTAACGACCCTCTCCACCCCTCTGCCCTGGATCGTCTGCCCTAATGTTACTTTGTCTGTTTTGACTTGGTTTGAGAATCGAATTATAAATGGGAGACAAGTTATGTCTGACTCCCCCATTTCTGTTTAGGTGAATAATAGTACCTGGCCGGCGTTTCGGAAAAACTACAGAGGATTTTCAGACAATATGAAATTCCAGTTTATTTCAAACCCACAAACACTTTAAGACAAAAACTCATCCACCCAAAGGACAAAACACCGAGCCACAAACAAAGCAATGTGGTCTACTCCATTCAGTGTAGTGAAGACTGCAGTGAGCGCTACATTGGAGAAACAAAACAGCCACTTCACAAGAGGATGTACCAACACAGACAGGCGTGCCAGAGTGGACCGTCATCTGCCGTACATCTTCACCTAGAAGCCACGGGCCATTCTTTTGAGGACAGTGAGGTTCAGATCTTAGCCAGGGAAAAGAACTGGTTTGAGAGGGGAGTTAAAGAGGCAATTTTTGTCAAAAAAGAGAATCCGTCGTTAAACAGAAATGGGGGAGTTAGACATAACTTGTCTCCCATTTATAATTTGATTCTCAAACCAAGTCAAAACAGACAAAGTAACATTAGGGCAGACAAGCCAGGGCAGAGGGGTGGAGAGGGTCGTTAGGCGTGAATAGGGAGGCTAAACTAGACGCCAGAGAAATTTGAAAAACAAAGAGACAGATTAGTTGAGATAGTTTCAGAGCTATTTCAGTGTAGGGAGCTCCTCCCTGCAGTTAGATATAAACAGGGTCTAACCAGCACTAGAACCAGAGCTGACGAAGCCTCTCGGATGAGCGGCGAAACGTTTTCGACCAAACAAACTTTGTCCAGTTGACAAATTGAATTTCTCCTTTATCATGGATTCTACCTGGACGACTGAAGGACTCTTCACGCACAGGCTTTAGAAAATGTGCTGTTTAAATCCATTTTGTATTTTTTCTCTTAAAACTTTTTGGCAGTGTTTGCTAATGTGTGCGTTGTGTCACCATGGTAACTGCTACATGCAGAACACCCCCAGCGAGACGTCACTGCAAAGTATAGACCTTTTTCACAACAGCCTGTAGGTTTGTGGAACTTCCGGTTAATGGTTTTCTGTGGTAAAATGTCTGTGGAAATGTCTGGCGTTTTGTCCACCAGCTTCATAAATCTGCCCCATCACCAAATCTTCAACCAACAAGGTCCACAAAGGAGAAACATTCTTCATGAAGAATTTATCCACGACTATCAAGGGAAGAAAGACGAAAGCTTAAAGGAGAACGACGACGAGCAAAAAAAATGAGAAGACAGAAATCCAAGAATGTTTTTGATAAGTAAACAACATTATAACATAGACATACACAAAGGCCATTTAAGTAGACCAACGTTTTGAGAGTAAAAAGTTGTGTTTGCAGTCTATAATAATGAAACATATTCAAAAGCAGCAGCTCACCTCTGGACTGAAGCCGAGAGAAACACAACAGGAAGAAAACAATCTTTAAATCCATATTTGTTCTGTTCGATCACAGACCTCTCTTTCTGTTACTCTCTCTTCCTCTTTGTGGTTCAGCTTCGTTCATCACCGCTTTATGACCATTTACAGTTCTATTTGTGAAACTGTGTATAGTGGGCGGGGTCCGTCCCATCTGGTTTTAAGTCTCGTCTTTGTCTCCATGATCTGGAGCTGGCCCTCAGAGCGCCTGCGGGGGAGTAAATCTGGATGAGGTCCATGCTGCATGTGTTTTGAAACTCCACACACCTTCACTATGATCTCTTGCAAAATTTTAGACCAGGAATTACCAATCTAATAAGAAAAAGGTAAAAGTTAATTTGAAAATTACCACTTCACAAGGAGGAACAGAGCGTTTGGAGCTTTGGTGTGTTCCTCAAACACGTGAATGAAACAAAACACAACTCCAGGACTGGTTCAGGACTGGTTCAGACCTGTTTAGACGTGGTTTAGACCTGACTTAGACCTGATTTAGTCCTGTTTTATCTGGTTTATTCCTGATTTGGTTCTGATCTAGTCCTGGTTTAGTCCTAGTTGAGACCTGGTTTAGTTCTGGTTTAGTCCTAGTTTAGACCTGGTTTATTTATTTATTTATTTACGTGTTTATTTCTCATAGTGCAGCCACAAACTAGAGTCTCTAAACACTTAAAAGATCGACTGGTTAACTCAGTGTCCACTATAAAGGACACAAATGAATGGGCCGGTCTCAGGAGGATATTGCACTTTTAACCAGATAAACGGTCCTGATAGTCGGACCTGACCTTTTGTCGCCATCTTCTGGACATACGTGCACATTGTCGTTTTTCCTCATTCAGTTTCTTCTTTTTGGACCAACTCCTCTGAGGGAACCGGTGGACTAGACTAGAGGAACCATGCGGCGAGTGAAAAGGATAAACCTGTCGAGTTGATCTTTTTCATTCTTTTTCATGGCAGTGTGACATGTTGGATATGGTAGATACGGTAGAGATGGAGTCTGGTTTAGATAAACATGTACTACATATATATAAATGTGGAATGTTCTGGATTTACAGCAAAAGCTCTGCCAAAATATTCACAAATTTAAGTTCTTGTATAAAGACCTGGTCTGGTCTGAATACAGAGACGAGTTTGAATGAATCGTCCAATGGCACTTTTCTCTATCAGTTTTGTTTTTGTTTTTTTGTACAAGAATGGAATTTGCCTTTGTTTTGTTTTTGTGTTTCTTTCAACTGAACTGATAAAGAAGCTAATTAATAATTTAAGTTATGCTTTGAAAGACGGGGGTGGGATTTTTCCCACTTCTTTTCGAGCAGAAAAAAACTAATGTATTTGACTGTATATCGGTTACATATATTTATTTCCTCGTGTCGACCTGCTCGAAATGAATAAATAAATGAATATCAAATATGTAGTACATTTTATATTTCTCCTTAAATATGAAGTCGAAATGAATCAATAATAAATAATAATAAATCTATATTTTTAAATTATTTTATTTCAAACATCCATCCATCCATCCATTTTCTTCCGCTTATCTGGGGCCGGGTCGCGGGCGCATCAGTCTAAGCAGGGACTCCAAGACTTCCTTCACCCCGGACACTTCCTCCAGCTCCTCCGGGGGGACCCCAAGGCGTTCCCAGGCCAGCCGGGAGACATAGTCCCTCCAGCGGGTCCTGGGTCTTCCCCGGGGCCTCCTCCCAGTGGGACATGCCCGGAACACCTCCCAAGGGAGGCTTCCAGGAGGCATCCGGAACAGACGCCCGAGCCACCTCAGCTGGCTCCTCTCAACGTGGAGAAGCAGCGGCTCTACTCCGAGCCCCTCCCGTGTGACTGAGCTCCTCACCCTATCTCTAAGGGTGCGCCCAGCCATTCTGCAGAGGAAATTCATTTCGGCCGCTTGTATCCGCGATCTCGTCCTTTCGGTCATTACCCAGAGCTCATGACCATAGGTGAGGGTAGGAACATAGACTGACCGGTAAATGGAGAGCTTCGCCTTTTGGCTCAGCTCTCCATTTACCCTCTTCGCCACAACGGTCCGGTACAACAACCGCATCACTGCCGACGCCACACCGATCCGCCTGTCAATCTCACGCTCCATCCTCCCCTCACTCGTGAACAAGACCCCGAGACACTTGAACTCCTCCACTTGAGGCAAGGACTCCCCACCCACCCGGAGAGGGCACCACCTTTTTCCGGTCGAGAACCATGGCCTCGAATTTGGAAGAGCTGATCCTCATCCCAGCCTCTTCACACTCGGCTGCAAACCACCCCAGTGCACATTGGAGGTCCCGGTTTGATGAAGCCATCAGGACAACATCATCTGCAAACAGCAGAGATGAGATCCTGTGGTTCCCAAACCGGATCCCCTCCGGCCCCTGACTGTGCCTAGAAATTCTGTCCATAAATATAATGAACAGAACCGGTGACAAAGGGCAGCCCTGGAGTCCAACATGCACCGGGAACAGGTCCGACTTGGTACCGGAAATGCAAACACAGCTCCTGCTCCGGTCATACAGGGACCGAACAGCCCTTATCAAAGGGCCCCGAACCCCGTACTCCCAGAGCACCCTCCACAGGGCCCCACGAGGGACACAGTCGAATGCCTTCTCCAGATCCACAAAACACATGTGGACTGGTTGGGCAAACTCCCATGCACCCTCGAGCACCCGATGGAGAGTATAGAGCTGGTCCAGTGTTCCCCGGCCGGGACGAAAACCACACTGCTCCTCCTGAATCCGAGGTTCGACTATCGGTCGAATTCTCCTCTCCGGCACCCTGGAATAGACCTTACCGGGAAGGCTGAGGAGTGTGATTCCCCGATAGTTGGAACACACCCTCCGGTCCCCCTTCTTTAACAGAGGGACCACCACCCCGGTCTGCCAGTCCAGAGGTACTGTCCCCGACTGCCACGCGATGTTGCAGAGACGTGTCAGCCAAGACAGCCCTACAACATCAAGAGACCTGAGATACTCAGGACGGATCTCATCCACCCCCGGGGCCTTGCCACCGAGGAGCTTTCCGACCACCTCAGTGACTTCAGCCAGGGTGATGAGCGAGTCCGCCTCCGAGTCTCCAGCCTCTGCTTCCTCCTCGGAAGATGTGACAGCGGGATTGAGGAGATCCTCAAAGTATTCCTTCCACCGTCCGATAACATCCCCAGTCAAGGTCAACAGCTCCCCAACCACACTGTAAACAGTGTTGGTGAAGCACTGCTTCCCCTTCTTGAGGCGCCGGACGGTTTGCCAGAATTTTTTTGAGGCCGTCCGATAGTCCTCCTCCATGGCCTCTCCGAACTCCTCCCAACTCCGAGTTTTTGTCTCTGCGACTGCCCGGGCTGCAGCACGCTTGGCCCGCCGGTTCCCGTCGGCTGCCTCCGGAGTCCCACGAGCCAACAAGGGCCGATAGGACTCCTTCTTCAGCCTGACGGCATCCCTTACTTCCGGTGTCCACCACCGGGTTCAGGGATTGCCGCCGCGACAGGCACCACAGACCTTACGACCACAGCTACGGGCGGCTGCATCGACAATAGAGGCCGAGAACAGAGCCCATTCGGACTCTATGTCCCCAGCCTCCCCTGGAATCTGGGAGAAGCTCTCCCGGAGGTGTGAGTTGAAGGTGCCCCTGACAGAGGGCTCTGCCAGACGTTCCCAACAGACCTTCACTACGCACTTGGGCCTGCCAGGTCTTTCTGGCTTCCTCCCCTGCCAGTGGACCCAACTCACAACCAGGTGGTGATCGGTTGACAGCTCTGCCCCTCTCTTCGGTCGATCATCGACCTCCGTCCTAGGGTGTCATGATGCCACGTGCACTGATGGACACCCTTGTGCTTAAACATGGTGTTCGTTATGGACAAACTGTGGCTAGCACAGAAGTCCAATAACAGAACACCACTTGGGTTCAGATCAGGGAGGCCGTTCCTCCCAATCCCCCTCTCCAGGTGTCACTGTCGCTGCCCACGTGGGCGTTGACGTCCCCCAGGAGAACAACGGAGTCCCAGGTCAGTGCACTGTCCAGTACCCCTCCCAGGCACTCCAAGATGGCCGGGTACTCTGCACTGCTGTTCGGCCCGTAGGCCGACACAACAGTGAGAGACCTGTCCCTGACCCGAAGGCGCAGGGACGCGACTCTCTCGTTCACCGGGGTGAACTCCAACACACAACGGCTGAGCCGTGGGGCAATGAGCAGGCCCACACCGGCCCGCCGCCGTTCCCCGCGGGCAATGCCAGAGAAATGGAGAGTCCAGCCCCCTTCAAGGAGTTGGGTTCCAGAGCCCAAGCTGTGTGTGGAGGTGAGGCCGACTATATCTAGTCGATAGCGCTCAACCTCCCGCACGAGCTCCTTCCCCCCCAGCGAGGTGACATTCCATGTCCCCAGAGCTAGTCTCCCTGTCTGGAGATCTGGTCGCCGAGGCCCCTGCCTTCAGCTGTTGCCCAGATATCTCTGCACTGGCCCCTTATGGATCCTCCTGCGGGTGGTGGGTCCACGGGAGGACAGCCCCACGTCGCTCCTTCGGGCTGAGCCCGGCCGGGCCCCATGGGGGAAGGCCCAGCCACCAGGTGCTCGTTCGCAAGCACCCACACCAGGCCTGGCTCCAGGGTGGGGTCCCGGTGACGCCAGTCCGGGCGACGTCGGGGCCGCCCCGGGCTCCGGGGCTGCACCGGGCTCCGGGGTCGCCCGCTTTCAGCCCCAGTTCATCCTTCTCCGCGAGCCGTGGAGCAGGAGGAAGCATGTGAAAACCAGGGACAGACTCAGCACTGGCTTCAGCAGACCCAAAAAGAGCCGCTTCCTCCACGCCCCTCACGTATCCAGCAGGACTCCAGGATTTATATAAATGTTCGATCGATCGCAGTGTGACTCTGAAGTACTGTATGTTTACAAGTTTTCTCCTCAAAAAACCCACAATGCCGACAAAATATTCTCAAATATAATTGAAGGTGGCATGTCTGTTTATAAGAATCTTCTCGCCCAAAAGAAAAAAAAAAGCACTCGGAAAAGGCGCCTGCTCCAAGGTAGAGCGGCGCCAAGACAAAGAGGCACGGTCAGAGAAACTGCGAAATACACGCGTCACTATTAATACATTTTTTTGTAGAAAATCTACAAAAGTTTGAGTGTTTAAACGAGAGAGAAATGTGAGAAAACATTAATTCCAGTCTGAGAAAAGTGTAGAATGTGTGTGGTGAGGCGTTTACAGCCTTAAAACATGGAGAATAATTGTAAAATATAAAGTGTCCTACTTCACGGATTTTGCTTATTGCGGGTTATTTTTAGAACATAACCCCCGCGATAAACGAGGGACCACTCTTTATTTGAATGCATTTGTCTGACAAAAGAAAAGTGACCTGTAGATTAGCTCTCGCTCTTTAGTTTTAGCTTTGTAGTTCCAGGGCAGGCGCACACAGTAAAAACACATTATTATGATTCAAAGTAGAGTTTGAGAGGTCGCCTTGTACTAAAGACACATTTAAGTTTACACATTGACCAATGCATAGTGAGGAAATACTGCATAATAAACATATTAGAGCCCACGTGAAGGCAACAGAAAGTCATGTAAACTTCCCAAAAGAGAACTCATATATTTTAAGCCTTATCCAGATTTTGGACTCATTTTTGTACAATAGATGACACAAATGAACACACATGAAGCTGCCTTATGGATATTAGTGACCACAGAGTCGCCGATGCCTTTAAACTCTCAATATTTGGATTTTTCAAAAAGTCTGTGGGAAAAATAAATGGAAACTTCCAGAACCAGAGCGGACTTTGAATGTTGATCTCCAACTGAAAAAGGTTAAAACACTTTGAAAATAGCAAATACCGAGAAACACAAGATGCGTAAGAACGTCTGCACCATTCTCTCTTTCTCTGTCACTTCTGTGAATCTGTTACTTCCTGTTGTAGATTTTCTGAAGTACAACTAAATAAAACTATGACAGACCAGAATCAGCTTCCTGATGTGAGTGTTTTTAACAAGGTTTAGGTTCTACAGGCTCATCCTGGGCTCAGATCTGGTTTACTCTGCTCCACTGCTTAACCCATAGAGCGACTGGGAACATGCCGAGGAGAAAATGTTCCTTTTTGAGGGCGACGGGTGCAAAAATATAGTCCATCTTGGATCATTCTAATACTAGATACATCATATTGTCCACATTGGAAACAGAGCAACTTTACTAATTTGGTTAAGAGTGAATAAATAAAAAACAACTGGACTTTTCTGAAATCTTTATTCATTTTTCCACATAAAAACAGACCATCAAACAACACCTGGCTCCTGATTGGCTCATAACAAAACATAGCAAGTCCTTATACCCCATGGGGGGCATGAGCAGATGCGTACATGCATAATCAAGACATAATATTTAACATAACAATAACAGGTCAGCTCAAGGCTGGCTCCTTTGCAGCAAAACAACAATCTGTTTTGTAATCTACCACACGTGTTCACGGCCAAAAGCCTTAGCTAGATTTTAATAACAAGATAGACAACCTTACTTTATTAAGAATCACCAAAATCAACTTAAACATTACATATATATCTGATTATATGCATGATTATTGTAAGATTTCCATTACAATTCCCCTCTTTTGACAATAATAAAATCTCATTTTATTCTTAATCAACCAAACAACAAATCTTACATAAAAACAGTTAAGAAATAGACGCTGCTGTTTTTGTGGGTGATAGCACCCAAAAAATGTAGCTTAAGCTTTAAGGTAGGAAGAAAGAAATGTTAAAATGTTAACCATAACACATCAGAACCATAATCAAAACAAATCATGTGAATGCAATAGGGGACATTAAAGGAACACTTCTAGAGGGGAAAAAAATAAAATAAAATAAAATGTAATAGGTGCCTTTAAAGGAAAAGTAACGTTATTTTACAATCTGAGCCTTCTTTCGGTAATAAAACAAGTCGTTTGACTCACCCATAGCACATTGGTGTCATTTGGAGCTGTTTGGTAAAAGTTATGTTGTAGCGTATCTGTTAGCGTGAGTACTCGGGGCATTACTTTGCGGTCTCCAAATAACACAAACTTTAGCACTTTTCAAATCATAGAAGCCCGATGTCTTTAGTCTACAATTTCGTGTGGTCAAAAGTGGCCTGTAATCCGAGATTTAGCCATAGTTTCGAGTAGATGAGGACGCCAGTGCGCATGTGTGGACTGTGCTCTCAGCTCCCGGGACCCAAACATGAAACGCAAAGCTGAAAACTATGGATAAATCTCGGATTACAGGCCACTTTTGCTTCAAACGAAATCGTAGATTAAGACATCGGGCTTCTATGATTTGAAAAGTGCTAAAGTTTGTGTTATTTGGAGACCGCAAAGTAATGCCCCGAGTACTCACGCTAACGGATACGCTACAACATAACTTTTACCAAACAGCTCCAAATGACACCAATGTGCTATGGGTGAGTCAAACGACTTATTTTATTACCGAAAGAAGGCTCAGATTGTAAAATAGCGTTACTTTTCCTTTAAGTTCACACCTTAATGGTCCCATGGCATGAAATTTTCACTTTCTGAGGTTTTTGAACGTTAATGTGAGCTCCCCTACCCTGTTTAGCCCCCCCCCCCCCCCCCATCAAGGCAAGGCACCTGATTGACGTCAGATCGAAAAAAGAAATGCAAATGCAGTTCCACCCCCGTCTGTCTGTAATCAGCGTCACCCAGAGAGTTTGGACTGCGAATGCGCTAGGCAATGCGAAATGCGTTTTTTAATTTGCCTGGAGGCACATCCGAGTGTTTCTCGGCTCGGAAGTCCTTTATCTGAGCCTCTGGACCTTTGAACAGCAGTGGTTTAATTTTATTTTATGTGAAAATGTGTTTATTTTTCAATGAAACGCTTCCCATCTCTCCCCCCGTGCAAAAACACGGAAATGGATCAGCAGAGAGCGGAGAGTTTGGCCACGCCCCCACCCTCTACTATTGGCCAGCTCTTTTCTCCTCATTTGCATTCAAGCAACAACGCCCAGAATGGCCTGTTCAGAGAGAGAAAAAATACTCTTTCTCATCTTATCTCTGTTTCTCATGCACTGAGTGTTGATTTTGAAGAAGGATTCATTTACAGTATTAGGGAACCATTAAGGAGCCATATAAAAGCATCAAGAAGTACCATGTCATGGGATCTTTAATAAGTTTAGTCTGATGAACCTCAGATTTAGTTCATTTAGACATAGTGACCCTGGTTGGGACTTCCCCCTCGTCCAAGGAGGAAGTGACATTCGGTATCATCTCGATCCTGTCAGATGGGTTAGGACACATTACCAGTAGATGGATCATTTTCTGTTACCACGAGACCTCAGTACACGATCAGTAGGGTCAGATGGGGCTCGGTTGGACCCTTGTGGCTTGCGTTCGGAGGAGCCCACCAGAGAGTCTGGTGGTTTCTTTGTTCATAGACTGTATATACAGTGGTACCTCACCTTACGAAAGACCCAACAAACGAAAATTTCAAGTTACGAAACGCCTTCACGTTAAATTTTGGTCTCTAGATACGAAAGAAAATTCAAGTTACGAAACGCGAAATCTCAAAAATTCAAATGATGCGCTCTCAGCCACACACATTATACGCTTTTCTCAGACTGAATTTAAACTTTTCTCACATTTCTCTCTCATTTAAACACTCAAACTTTCATAGATTTTCAACAAAATGTATTAATAGTGAAGTGTGGGGGGGGGGGGGGGGGGGGGGCAGGTCTTGGCCTGGACTAAACCAGGACTGGACCAGGACTAAACCTGGACTAAACCAGGACTGGACCAGGTGGATTAAAGCCCCGCGTGCGGGTCTATTTCCTGGTTTAGTTTCGAGTCACGGCTGAGGCGAGCAGCGAGGGGGACCGCAAGCAGTCTAAGCACATGAACGAGACCCGTGCTCAAACCATGCCTCCTCTAGACCTCCTCTAGACCTCCTCTAGACCTGGTCTAGACCAGGCTCTTGCATGCGTTTGTTCATGCGCTCAGACTGCGTGTGGTCCCCCTCGCTGCTCGCCTCAGCCGTGACTCGAAACTAAACCAGGAAATAGACCCGCACGCGGCGCTTTAATCCACCTGGTCCAGTCCAGGTTTAGACCTTGGTCTAGACCTGGTATAGTCCACGTTTAGTCCTGGGTCTACAGTCTACGCAGAACACAATGTTACACTATATAAAATGTTACACTATAAAAAAAAAACTTGGAACGGGGCCTTGGAACGAATCAGGCTTTTTCCATTGAAATAGCTACTCAACTTACGAAAAATTCACATTACGAAACCACTTCTGGAATGAATTAATTTCGTAAGGTGAGGTACCACTGTATACATATATGTGACGCACCACGGACTTTGAGGTTACAACTCGGCATTAGGTAATCTTGGATGTGCATTTTTACTGAATTTTTTCAAAATTTGTGATTTTTTTTTTTTTTTGCAGAATGTGCTAGTTGAGATCATGAAGAACCCTCTCCCTGTTTCAGATAACAGCATTGGCTGCTTAAAAAACATACATTTTGTCTGTGAAACAGGGTTACTTTTTGGTAAGAATCGAGGTGTGTCTAAATTACCATCCTACCGCTGCGGACCAATCACGTGACCTTTGCGCTCTTTTGTTTACTTTTTCCGCCTATCAGCTGTGCACAGCTCCTGAATATGTAGCTGCATTTCATAGGCTGCATTTGTGTCCGTAACTTAAAAATCCTTAACTTTGACTGTAAATGCTACATAAGGAAATGCTGTAAACGCTCTCTTCGGGACATGGGACACAGAGCTCTCCGGAGCTCATGTACAGAATGTGATCGGATACTTTACTGGGGAAAAGAGTGCAGATATGGATCCACGGACAACGAGGCAAACAACAGGTAAGTACGTGTCTGAACACGTGGACTTTATAGACTTTAGGACATGTTTAAATACTAATTCAGCTTTCGTGTGGTGATCATATCGCACTGTGCTTAACATATTATCCTGTGTATTATTAAATGATTGAATGATTCTGACCTGCCTGGACATTAACACCACAGTGACAGTCATGATAAGATAAGATATGCCTTTATTAGTCCCACAGTGGGGAAATTCCAGTGTTGCAACGCACAGATCAAGAACAGCAGGAAAAAGTAACATGCAATATAATAAATAAATAAATAAATAATGGCCTAGGATAATTTTAAAACTATACCTAAAAATAGACTCTGGATTATAGGTGAATATTTGTAAGTGCAGATACGTTGAATGACATGTTAACGGGTTACATGTTACATGTTAATGATGGGGGAGAGCTTAGCTTAATGTCATGCAAATGAGGCAAGGAGGGCTGAAGAGAGGAAACTTGGAGAGGCTTTTTCTGGGATTTAGAAAATCTGCTATGGCTGCTTTCAAATAGAGACAACTTTTTTAAATATGGTCAGATTTTCACATATAAGACATCATTGGAAAGCGTAGAACCTGTACTTTCAGAATCTGTGAATAACTCAAAACGCCTCCGGGACGACTTGGTATTGGTTTTCTTGCAGTTGGACACATATTTACGTATTATTGCTTTTAAGAATCCATTTTGTGATGTGTTGAAATGTCTGTATGTAATGTAACTGTGCTGCTGTCTTGGCCAGGACTCCCTTGAAAAAGAGATTAGTAATCTCAATGGGATTTCCTGGTTAAATAAAGGTTACATTAAAAAAATTCAAAAAATATAAGTGGACAGAGCTAATCCGCGAGCCGCAGTGTTCCAAATTGGAAATGAGCATGGTTTCTTTGTCCGTATTAACTCTCTCAACATGAGCCTTTGGTTTTTATTTTGATATTTTGTCCGTGAATCAAAATGAACATTAATAACAGACCAATGAGCTGTCCTCTTTTACCGAGGTCGCTCCCAGTAGCGTTAGCAACAGGTTTGATTTACAGCGTTGCTAAGCGCCCACTCCCTGCCAAACCAGAGGTGTGGGAGGGAGGGGGGGGGGGGTTTACCTTCAACAACCTG